>JAIWNI010000047.1:0-229051 GCA_025331435.1 Choanephora cucurbitarum
TTCCTTTTTCGATGGCTAAAGCGAATGAGAATAGCATATGCACTGCTGATGCACGCTGTGCAGCTGAAAAAAAATATAAATTTTAGGTTTTATTTTTCTTTTGCTTTTCTCCAGTTCTATTTTCTGGAACAATGGTACCAGCATTAACAAATCCATTAGAAGCCTTCGAGGGTTGCACTGTTACTATTCCAGATGAACCACAAAGGTACTTCAAGTACCTGACTTTTTCAAATTTCCTTACATCTAAACTTGAAGAGCATAAAGACAACGTTTGTGTTCGCTCATACACTAAAAGTGGTCAAATCGAAACAGTGACTTATAAGCAAGTAGACAATTTTACTTCGAGATTGGCGTATCATCTCTACAATGATATCAAGAACAAACATGATATTCAACTTGGCAAAGGCATTACTGTTGCTATTTTCGATACACATTCTGTCTCCTCCTTCTATCTTATTGTTGCTTTGGTCAAGCTCAAATGTAAAATGCTGATGATATCCTCCAGAAACTCTCCTGATGCCGCCAAAAGTCTCATTGAGAAAACCGGATGTTGTCTTAGCTTTACGGGCTCTCAATTTATCAACTCGGTATCAACTGTACCCGTAGTTCCCTTTCCATCTCCTAGCTACCATGAACTCCTCGCCCAACCTGACCGCATTAATGAAGAAGAAATGGAGTTTATGCAGAGATATAGTGTTCATAAGGAAGAAGAATTAAATGATATTGTTATACTTGTCCACAGGTTATTCAATGCTATAGAATTAGATTATTTGCTTTAAGATCTAAAGTCGTATTTAGTTCAGGAACAACTGCTTTTCCGAAACCAATTCAGCTGAGCAATCGCTTTATGCTATTCCTCACTCAAACTCTCACGCCAAACTTTTCGGCAAGAGGGTATGAACAATTGTGTGTCAAGGAAACCAATCAAGTAGTATGCCTTTTTCCTATGTAAGAACTGAAAAAAAATCTCCAAACTAATTCTTATGGCTTAACACAGAGTCTCGCATAATTTAGCTTTCATGTGGGTGGAGTATGTTCTTCTTTCCGAGCCATCGCATCTGGAGGATCACATGTCTATCTACATCAGTATCCACCGTCAATAAATGAAATTGTTCAATGTCTGAAACAAGGACAAGAACAGATATGCATGACTCCTTTGCCTTTGGTTGAGAGGTTCATGGACTATGTCACTCAAACAAACGAAAACGAGCTTTTGAAAAGCAAGATTGCTTATATAGAGTGAGTAAAGCCACAAAAAAAATATATTGATACAGATTAACAAAGCAACATTATCAGAACTGGAGGAAATCCGATTCCTTTACATGTTGCCAATTGGTATCAAGAGCATGGATACTTATTAGGTGTTGCCTACGGTTCATCAGGTAGGCATGTTAAGTGCATGTCATGAGAGATTATTTAACTTGTTGACTATAGAATCTTTGCCTATGATGACAAACAATTACCTGTTGAATTCGATTGACCATAATATTCTCTTTTTGATGCCTTCACTTAAGCCTCATGTATACATGGAGCCATATGATTCGGAGCGATTCCAATTGATCATAAAGGCCTCTAGTCCTTATAGAGCTTCAGGTATAGCTAATCGAGACAATGGGGACTTTGCCACCAAGGACTTGTTTTTTAAATCAAAATACGTTGATGGCTTTTATTATGGTGGAAGATCAGATGATACATTAGCCATGTAAGTGGTTATTCTCACATCAGTAGCTTTCGCATTTACTCAATAGAGTGTGTTTAGGAGTAATGGTGAGAAAACCAACCCTGTACCGATGGAATTAGCTGTCAAGGAATGCCCGTTTGTACTAAACTGTTTAGTGATCGGGGAAAGCAAGCCATGCACAGCACTTTTACTTGAACTTGACCCTAGTCAAACATCTGGTCACAGTCAAGAAGAGATTATGGAATCAGGTAAGTAGATTAGTGTGAGAGCATCTGGCTCTCTTTCGTTTGTAAGAAATAGCCCTTTAAATCTCAATATATGTATATATTTCAGTGAACGAATTTGTTGCTATTGCAAACCAAAGCGCCCCCAATTTCAGTACAATCCTACCTCAAATGATTGCTATTCTTCCCGACAATCAATCTTTTCCTACGACTGACAAAGGTTCAATCTCAAGAAGCAAAACGTCACTAGCTTTCAAGGATTTGATTGAAGAGCTGTATGAGAACTGGTCGGAGGAGAAAGTTGATAATATACAAGCTGGCTACATGACAGAGGACGATGTGAAACAAAAACTCTATGACATAGTGGCTCCAATATTAAATGCTTCATTCATAGATAGCGAAGTTTCTCTGTTTAGCCAAGGATTGACATCGCTAAATGCCATCCAACTAAGAAACAAGATTGCCAGAGAAATTAAGCCCGTAACACAAGACTTTATTTACGACCACGATACTATCTGCAGCATGGCTGTTGCTTTGACTGCGAAAGAAGGAATTCAGAAGATTGACAAGATAGATACTGAATCAATATTAGAGAGCTTTGTCCAGCGTGCTAACGAAGACATCAGTCATGGAAAGAAACACACAGTCTTGTTGACAGGCGCCACAGGCTCACTGGGTGCTTACCTATTGCGTGACCTACTGTTGGATTCAGATCATGTCAAGAAAGTATATGTACTAGTACGTCAAAATGGTCACCAGACCTCTCGCGAGCGTGTAATAGACTCCTTTGAACGCCGAAAGATTAGCCCTACCCTTTTGTCTGATCCTAATCGTTTAGAGATCCTCTGCATCAATAACGAAAAGAAAGAGTATTTAGGCTTGAGCTCTAAAGAAAGCTATGATCAGCTCCGTTCTGAAGTGACTCTTATCCAAGCATGTGGTTGGATGCTTGACTTTTACAAGACCGTACAACACTATGAAAAGGATTGTCTTAACGACTTTTATTCGTTAATTCAGTTTGCCCACCAAAACCAAGAGAACCCAATCCCATTACATTATATTTCAAGTATAAGTGCAAGTGCGTCATATGGTTCTGTCGTGCCAGAAATATCGATGCCTTCAGATTCGCCTCAGGTAGCTTTGCCTTTTGGATATGGTCAATCAAAATATATTGCTGAAAAACTACTTGATTATCTTCGCGAAGAAAAAAGTAAGGCTAAAACCGTTTACATCTGATTACTTTTCTTCGCATGTCTAACAGACTTTTCTTTTTTACGTGTCTTTACCTAGACAAACCTTGTTATATTTATCGTGTTGGGCAGGTATGTGGCGATAGTATTCATGGTGTATGGAACACGTCTGAGCTGGCTTCATCAATTCTTATGAGTGGAATCTTACATCTGAAGCAAGTAAGTCTTGACAAGAGAAAGAAGAAAGTATGTTCACCAACTGATTTAAACATTGTCGCATAAAGATGCCTGACTTGAAAAGTCAAATAAACTGGATTCCTGTAGATTATGCATCAAAGACAATTCATCAACTCATGATCAAGACATATGAAACAAACTACAAACAGACCCAGCATATCTTTCACATTGTTCATCCTCACACAACATCTTGGAGTGCATTGTTTCAAACGCTTCAGAAAGCAGGCTTTGAGTTTGATATAGTCCCAATTGAAGTATGGATTGACAAAGTAAATGAACAAGGCGAGATTAATCCGGTCTATAAGTTCCTTGATCTGTTCAAGACACAACGTGGGATACTTCTAGGCTCAAACACAATTTACGAGACTATTCAGACTGCGAAACTAGCGCCTGTTCTATTGGATACTCCTGAGCTAGCTGTTGATTTGGTTAGAAAATGGTTTCAACATTGGAAACAACAATAACAAGACAAGTTTTTTTTTTTGGAAATTAAACATTAGCTCCAAGCGAGGATTTTTTATTTTATTTATTGTGAAGGTTATATGAACAAATGTAGGAAAAGGCGTGATATCTTCATTAAGAGATCTATCGAAGAGCCGCACCATTGTTAATAGGAGGCATGAAACCATCTTCTCTTAAGTGAGCTTCAAGATCTGTCATTTTTTCAGGACCATGAGTAGATTTGGAGTGATGATGATCTGTAGGGTTAGTGATATGTGTATGGGCAGCAGTGTGGGTGCTTGGACCAGCGGCATCATGGGGATCAATAGTGGTAGCGGCAACTGGTTGAGTGTGTACATGAGAATGGTCATCAGCATGTTTGTGGAAATGGGTGTTGGTATGAGTATGAGCATGAGTATGAGGAGAAGTAAAGTCATCAATGTCATTAGTAGCAATAGGAAGACCTTCGGCAGCAAGTGTAGTAGCATTAAGGTGAGGACCGCCTACAGCATGATGTTTGCCAGTATCATGGTGCTCGCCAGTAACATGTGGTTCAGCAGTTGCATGATGTTCACCAGTAGGGTGTTGTTCATGATGGTCGTGCTTGTGGAAAACTTCTTTGATCTTTTGAGTAAGTGTCATATTGAATATAAAGTTAAGAATAACAATGAAACAATGCAGATCATTATTTGCAGACTCTATTTATACTCTAATTTCTTTTGTCCAAGATTGCCGTTGTTACAAAGAAGGCAAGTTTGACTTTATATGGATTGGATATGACATAATGCCTTCATTCCACGTCACTGGCGTGATATTTTCTTTTTTCTTGTAACAGCCCACTTGTGAGCGATTCACAAAAAATTGAGCAGATTGTCATCTCATTCTTTTTGCCACTGTTGATCAGAACCAATTGTTCTATCAGACGTTCTAGAAACAACTATGACTTTCCTAAGCATGTCTATATTAAACAAAAGAAAAATACGTTTCTCTACTTCAAGTAACACAAGGTACTAGTTAAAAGAAAACTTCTCGTTTCACTTAGTCATTCTCTCGTAAAGAAATCCCTAAGGAAACTTTGGAACACAACATGACCCGAAAAAGAAAGGGAAAATGACCTGAACGTTTCTTTTGTTGATAAGAACATAGGGCAAAAGCGACTTGGAGAAAGTCATAGATCAAGAGTTTATTTTTTTTTTGGTACGCGATGTACCAATCGACGTTAGAAAAGACAAAAAAAAAAGAGCTCAGTTTCTTGATCGCAAGATTCAGAATCAGAAGATTTTTTGGATCAAACTGAAAAGGTGCAAAGGGCAGGAGATCAGTTTGAATATGATCTTATATCACTACAGAGTGTCACTGTGTCGGCTATTCCAAATAAAGAAAACAATGATGCCATTTGAAAAAAAAAACTTTATTTTCTCTTTCTCTTGGATCTTGCTTATAAAGTCTAGTGTACTTATACAGGATGGGCGCTTCAATAGAACAGAGTTTCTTTTGGACTTTAAATACAAGTACATAAATCATAATGAGGCAAATGCATAATTGTCAAGCTGATGGACACATTCTTATTTTGAATCAAGTACCTTAGGCACAACCAAAGAAAACCAAAATACCACTATTCTAACATACCAAGCTATTGGTGTCAAAAGACAGTGGTGCATTATTATAAAGCTTATTACAATTGTTTTTGTTGTTTATGAAATGGCTCTAGTTTTTCAGAAACTTACCTCATCAATTCTAGTAGTTCAAAGATTCCATTCTTTAATTTTGTATATCTAAGTATAAGGGATATACTTTTAGACTTTTGTTGAAAAATTTTATATATTAACAGCTTCAGGCAGATCAAAGCAAATGCCGTCAAATTACTTCTATCATTAAGTGCAGGAGTAGGATAGACACATATAGTACAGTTATAGGCATCAGCGAGCGCTTGGATGCAGGTAAGTGTTTTAAATCAGCGCTGTATTCCTGCTGACTTTGCGCTTTCATGACTTGTGCTTTTGTTTAGCCGCCAGTTTGGCATGCTACAACTAGTGGTATTTTGATTTTTCTTGGTTGTGCATAAGAAATCTGTTTTGAATCAAACTGTGTTGACTATAGATAGCGCTTAAAGTAATGAAATAGGCTATGGCTTATGTATTGATTTTCTTTAGCCATATCAGCAAATCATTGCTGGTTTTATTTAGGCATGCTATCTTTCTTTATAGGGGTGGCTAAAAGTAGTAATTTCTAGAACATTTTTAGTGCTCAGACTTTCTTTTGGAGAGAAATCAATACTATGAGAATTGAGGGCACAAGATCCACAGCGATAATGTTCACTAGTTCTTCTCTTCAAGCTCAAAATCAATGTTGTCAAAGACAACAGCGCTCTAGAGTTGGATGAAGCATAAGAGCTAAGGCAAACTAGGAGGCTTGATTTCTGAAATAATTTAGAGTCCACCAGTCAGGTCAAAAGTTCAAAAAGTACAATTGAGTGCCTCTTTTAGGTATCTGTCTTGGAGCCTTCAAATTTTGCTAGTCAATAGTCCTAATATTGGACGTATGTACTCTACAAAGACTATGAACGATTCAGATTTATATGTTAGGAATATCCAGAATCTAGTTGACAACTTTGGAATCCTCTCTGATTTAATCCCAAGTACTTAAAGCTCAGATCCTGAAGATTAGGTAAACTCAAGTACAATAAGAGCTCAATACAAATTAACAGAGGTTTCAAAAAGCAATAAGTGCTGATACATATTCGGGATTTGGTCTTTAGGGGAATATTTAAAAGACACACATAGATGTGAGATCTCCAAACGTAAAGGGCAAAGTATCTAAATCATAGACAGCTGAAACATGATCATCATATGTAGCCTACAATAGTGCTTGTTGAATGGATAAAAGAAGCGATTTTATTGGGCAATGTCTATGGTTGCACTGCTAGAGCATCTTTAAGTCATGATATGATTTGAATTTAGTTCGTATCAATAGTGAATTATCGATTAGTCTTCCGTGCTAAACCTCTCCAATTGATATGATTTTTTATAGTTCTAGCACTTTCGAGATTACTAGAATTAGGGACAAAATTTCAGATTACTGCTTTGGATATTAGAAAAAGAAAGCAATACAACACAGTATGTTTGGCTATATGATAAGAACAAAGATAAGCATGCTCACCTGTCCAATCGCGATCAAACTAGTGTCAACAGATGAAACAATCTCACTCTGTTTTTTTACACACTAAATGTATCTTAGTAACAAAAACCCTTTGTTTTTTGTTTGTACAACATTAGATCTTCAAAAAAAAAAGTTTTGTTTGATAAGTAATGATCCCTTTCAGCGATAAAGTTTTTCGATTTCTATTAAAGGTTTAATATGCTAAAATAGAACAACAATTTAAGAATTGCAATAACGGAGTTTTCTGTTTAATCATGTTAGTAGAGAGAAATAGTATTGGTGGAGAAAAGTCTGCTGGCTCAGAAAGTGTCAAAGTATCACATGATAGTTTATGGTCAAAACGAAACAAAACTTCTATTTTTGTCATTTTCTTATATCTTGCTAGTGCGCGTGTAACTCCCATAAGATGGTCACACCAGTTTGTTTCTGCTTTGCATATTTCTTTCTTTTTTCCCTTTCTTTTTATTCTCTTGTTGTTGTGTAGCTCACCAAGATGTCTACGTATGAGCAATCGAAGAACATGTCGCAGGGTCATACAACAGAGATTATAGATCAAGATTACAAGCATTCAACTCATAGCATTAGTTCGGCTAGTTCAAATAATCATAAAGTAAACAAGACATCTTCCTTTTTCAATGTTGTATTTAGTGGATTTGCCTTATTGTCTGATGGTTACCAATCTGGCGTCATCAGTTTTGTCAACCTGTTTCTCGGAAAGATCTATGGTCCCGATGTGTTTAATGCCGAAATGAAATCTCGTTTGTCTTACTCTATGTTTGTGGGTGCAATCGTTGGTCAAGTGGGTAAAGTAAAATAAAATTGCTTTGTTTGAAAGGCATGTTGATCCAAGGCATTTCTTTCCTTTTCTTAGGCTTTGGCTTAGTCATTGATCGTATCGGTCGTAAAATTGGGTTAATATCTACTACTATCTTGGTAATTTTAGGTGCTGCACTTTCTTGTGCTTCAAGTGGCACAACCGCCAATGGGTTACTCTGGATGATGATTATTTCAAGAGGTATTTTAGGTGTTGGTGTAGGCGGTGAATATCCATGCAGTTCTGTTTCAGCTGGTGAATCTGCTGATGAGGTAGCTCCCGGAAAACGCGGTGGACTTTTTGTACTGGCAAGTATTCGAAAGAGAGAGAAAAGGAGAGGCTATGCTCAAGGATCAGTAGCTAAATTTTCATAAATAGGTGACAAATTTTGTCATTGATCTGGGTTATGTGATCTCAGCTATTATTCCTGTTATTTTGCTTGCCATTTTCAAAGATAACCTGGAGCCTGTTTGGCGTCTGTGTCTTGGATTGGGTATTGTACCTCCTCTTTCTGTCCTCTATTGTAAGTACAAAAGAAAACGAAAAGATTTAGGGAGAGATGATTCTCATACATAATAATTTAGTCCGATTGAAAATGGCTGATTCTGAGCGATATAAGACAGGTGCTCTGAAAAAGAAGGTACCCTATCTTCTTATCTTTAAGCGATATTGGAAGCGCTTGTTGCTCACTAGCTTGCTATGGTTCCTATACGATTTCATTTCTTATCCTAGCGGTGTGTTTTCAACTATTATAATAGACAACGTAGCCAACAATGAATCTACAATAGAGGTTGTTGCTTGGAATATTCTGCTTTATAGCTTCTATTTACCTGGATGCCTTAGTGGCGCTTATGCTGTAGATAAAATCGGTCGACGCTGGACCTTGACACTTGGGCTTGTTCTTCAAGGAGTCGTTGGCCTTATCTTAGGCGGTGTATATGAACTGCTGGCAGCAAAATGCATTCCTATGTTCATTATCATGTATGGTATTTTCTTGGCTTTAGGTGAATTTGGGCCTGGCAATACCATGGGTCTCAATGCAATGGAGTTGTATCCTACAGCTGTACGAGGCACATGTTATGGTGTTTCTGCTGCTGTTGGTAAAGTAGGTGCTACTGTAGGCACTCTTGCGTTTGCTCCTATGCAAGAAGCTATGGGCTATCGCGGTCCTGTCTTAGTCGGTGGTGGCCTATGTATTTTTGCAGGAATGATAGCTTTTTTCTTTTTACCCAATATTGGTCCTGAGGGGTTAGTGGAAGAGGATGCTTCTTTCCGTGAATACCTTGCCCAACATGGCTATGATATAAGTCAACTTGGTCTAACTAACAACGACCAATACGGATCTTTTAGAAATTCAAAAGCTTCCTCCTCTAATTCAGTGAGAATAGAACAATGATAAACATACTTGTAACTGCTTAATTGTAATTTGTTTCCTTTCTTTTTTTTCATCAACAACCTTTGGAATAAAATCCCAGATGTTCAATATACGTTGTGTAAGCCATTGTGAACTACACGCTATATAGTTGAAACAGCAAGTTATCAGTACACAATAAATGACTAATGAATTGCTTTCTTTTGACTATCACTTTACTCGTCTGATGGCTTGGATAAGCACGAAAGTATTAGCCGTTGGAGCGACTCGCTGTTGTATGTTCAATCCATGAATCAAAGTTTGTATGATTTCTCGCGTCCCATGTTTCATTTTGGGTCCACTAACATTGAAGATCAAGAAATGTAGACTTAGCATAGTTCTCAATTTATCTAAAACCAAGCAAGTTGACTCATCATACAGACATAATTAAAAACTTGCTTGATGCTAACATTCAATTAGCAGCATAAGCCTTCATACTATATAGTTTTGCAGACATCAGATAGAGCTAGTAATCTATGAGTTCGTATTTATAGACGTGCAAGACAAAACTTATGGCCAATAAAGTTGTTTTACTAACCTTTGAACGGCGTTTTAATTTCAAGTCAAGAAAGTGCCAAAAGCTGTACTCAACGCGGCTATTCACTCACTCTCTTTCTTTCTTTCTTTTTTTCTTTTACAAACCAAACCTTATGCCTAATGATATCTGACAACATACCAGACAGAAGGCAAGTAAAAAAGAAAAGTCAAGAATAAAAGAACTAAAAAGAAAAGATGGAGAAAGACAAACTGATATACCTTCTCTCTGACAGGGCGACAGATACTTCATATTCAACCGCTCCATCAGTACCATCTACATTAGAGCAGCGTCCTCTGAATGTCAAAGATGCACTAAGCTATCTTGACAAAGTAAAGGCCAAGTTTGCCACACAAGCCGATGTCTATAGCCGGTTCTTAGATATCATGAAGGACTTTAAAAGTCAAATGTAAACACTACTTTTGCTGTTCTTAGCTGCTCAACACTTACATCGTTTCATTTTAGTATTGATACCCCTGGCGTCATTGAGCGCGTATCTGCTCTATTTCAAGGTCATCCCACACTTATTTCGGGATTCAATACGTTCTTGCCACCTGGCTATCGTATTGAGTGTAGCTTAGATGCTCAAGATCAACAAATGATTACAGTCACTACTCCTTCAGGCATCACTTGCATTAGAGACAATGAAACCCTGATTCTTTCTTCACCTACCAACACTACTGCTCAACCTACATCAGACAGTCAAGCATCAAATCCACCAAAAAAGTCATCTAGATCCCCTATCGAGTTTAATCAGGCAATTACCTATGTCAACAAGATCAAAAGCCGGTTTGCCAATCGCCCTGAAACCTACAAAAAGTTCTTGGAAATCCTTCAAACCTATCAAAAGGATCAAAAACCGATTGAACAGGTATAATCCAAAGAAAAGTGGTTTATCTTTTCTCTTGACATTTCAATTCCTATTCTTTTTGTATCTAGGTCTACGCAGAAGTCAAAGAACTCTTTGATGGCTCGGATGAGTTATTGGAAGAATTCAAACAGTTTCTGCCAGACCCCAATAAGCAACGTAACAGAAAGCGATTGGGAAACATTGCTAATTTAGGCATCTCCAAGGTAACACATAAACACCTGAGTATGGGGAGCTCGTCCAACTTACATTTAAATTAGAGAACAAAACATCACCATGGCAACAATGAATTACAAACATCAGATATTCGATCTCAAGAAGGCGATACTGCTCGACCTACATTTTCCGCAGAAGAAGCTGAGTTTTTTGAACAAGTCAAAGCTTACATTGGCAACAAAGCGATTTACAATGCATTTCTTAAAGTCCTCAACTTGTTTAGTCAGCAAATTGTGGATCAGAATGTCCTTGTGAATCGAGTAGAGAGTTTTATTGGAGGCAACAAACAGCTTTTTGATTGGTTCAAAGACTTAGTGGGTTATGATCAAGTACAAGATTCTGTCTTGTCTCGACCTGCTCAACAACTTCCTTCCGCTACATCTTTTCCCGATAACGATATCAATAGCTGTGGTCCTAGTTATCGATATGTACCTAAGACATGGCAGAATCAATCCACTTGCTCTGGCCGAGACGCACTGTGTTGGGATGTCTTGAATGATACTTATATTTCTCATCCCACTTGGGCTTCAGAAGACACAGGCTTTGTTGCTGCCAAGAAGAATCAATACGAAGAAGCTTTGCATCGTGTAGAAGAAGAACGTTATGACTACGATCTTAATATTGAAGCAAACCTCAATACTATTGCTTTGTTAGAGCCTATTGCGAAGAAGATTGCAGCCATGACACCTGAAGAGAAGTCTAGTTTCCGTCTGGAGCCTGGACTAGGAGGTGCCACTAGTGCTACTATCTATCAGCGTATTGTCAAAAAAATCTATGGTCCTCAAAAGGGTATAGAAATGATTGAATTATTACATACCAATCCGGCTCAGTCTGTGCCTATTGTGCTCAAACGATTGCGTCAAAAAGACGATGAATGGAAGCGCGCTCAAAGAGAATGGAACAAGATTTGGCGTGAAGTGGAGGCTAAAAACTATTGGAAGTCTCTTGATTGTCAGAGTATTCTGTTTAAGCAGAACGATCGAAAAGCCATGACCAACCGATCACTTGTATCTCAAGCTGAGATTCAAAGAGTCAGCGGTAAAGTATTTGACTTTGGTTTTGTTGATCCAGCCATCTTCAAAGACATTTCACGGTTTGTTTATTTCCATCTGGATCGTCAGCCAGTTTACAACTCAGAGGATTGCGATGCTATGCGAGACTTTATGAACACGATTATACCATCTCTGTTGGATGCAAACGATGTAGAGCCTTCAGTTATTGATACAGACATAGTTGTGGAAGATGCTGTAGATGATGACACTTCTTCCGCTCAATCTCTCAATAGTCGAACACCACCTGCTGTAAATGCAGTTCGCGGAGGTAAATCTGGACGAGGCTCAAGAGGAAGAAGACAACATCACCAACGCCGTGCAGCTAGTGCAGGCAGAAGAGCAAGAGCAGCCAATGGCTCTCAGCCTGATGACGAAGGCCTTTTAAAAGATGTTTTAAAGCGCAATATGAACAGTAGTAAAAAGAAGCAAAACTCAGACGATGAAGAGGATGGTGATCACCAGGAAGATGAAGAGGAAGAAGAAGAGGACGAGGAGGAAGAAACAGAAGACCGAGAAGAAGAGGAGAGTTCTAGACAGCAGAGTGATCAAGAAAATGATGCCGACCAAGATGAGGATGAAGAAGAGGATGAAGAAGACGAAGAGGTAGAAGAGGAGATGGATGAAGAAGACGGAGAAGCTCAAGAGGAAGAAGAGGAAGCAGCACCAGAGACAACACGTCGTACAGGCCGCCCTCGTCGTCGTGCTGCTGCTGTTGCTGCTGCCGCCACAGCTACACGCACTAAGAAAAAGAGCAAGCAACAACGCTTAAAGACCAAGAAATCAGTGCCTAAATTAGCTTCCTTTATCGACCCACTATCGCCTGAGGAGAGCCAAAAGACCTACAATTTCTATGGTGACAATAACTTCTATTGCTTCCTTCGTCTATATCAGGCCCTGTATGAGCGATTAGAAAAGATGAAGCTAATAGATGTTGAGTTTGGACGTAATCCACGCAAATCACTTTTAGCTCAAGAAGAAGCTCACAATCTGGGCATTGCACCTAAGCGATTTAAAGGTAATCTTTTTATAGAATGAACATACTTGTTATATACTTACTCAAGGTTTTGAAAGTCAATACCAAACGTAGCTCTTATCAGATTATGCTAGCATTGATTGATAAGCTTATTGAGGGTGATTTGGATCAACAGATGTTTGAGGAATATGTACGCTATATCTTTGGCCCTGATGCCTATATTGTCTTCACAATTGATAAGTTGGTGTTATCGATCGTTAGACAGGTAACAATAGATTGGCAGAAAGTTCAAGCCTGCGTATTCATCATGCTTGCTCCTTTTAGATTCACATCATCATCACAGACACACAATCTCAGGAGCTTTATGAGCTATTTAAGCAAGAAAACAAAGCTGAACAAATGAATCAAGGCGATGTTGGCACTTATAGAGCCCGTGTTGCTGGTCTCATTGATGGCACTGAAAACACGTTTCAATTCGCGTTTGTAAGTCGCAGCTAGTACAAAAAAAAAGACATTGAAATGTATTGATGGTATTATGAGTAGAAACTAAAAAGTCGAATATTGACTATCCGTCTTTTGAATGGACGCACTTTGGCACAACAAGATCAATACGGCGGCTATGACGAATATGTAGCCAACTATATCAACTGGTCACAAGAGACAAAAGGAGTCGACCAGACATTACTCACACCGAGATTCTTGCAAAGAAACCTCAAAACAGATACCAGCCAGCAACCCAAAGATGTCACTGTCCATTCTGGCATGCAATACAAAATATGCAGAGACACTTATCATATGTTTTATATCATTGGTACAGAGGATGCCTTTGTACGCCAACAGAGGCCATCGCCAAGAACAGAATTAGATCAAGGTCGATGGGATCAGCGGTTAAATCGACAGTGGTCTTCTGAACAAGAAAGAGCAGAAGTCGAGCAAGCAGCAAAATTACTTTATTGTTTACCATCTGAATAAATTGATTCTATTTTCTTTCTTTTATTACTACTATTTACAAAATACCCCAGATCTCTTCTACAGCACATACAATTTTGCCACAAGCAACAGAGGCAGATAATGAATAATCAGATATACTGATCTTTTCATCTACATAAGCATCTGCAAAGTCATCTGTACCATGAGCCATAGAACCAACAGCCACAACGATATTCTTGTCTGCTGGAATTGAAGGCATGTATTCTGAGAGTTTGACGGTGGGTGCATCCCAAGAAAGAGCTATCAGGAGAAGTTAGATGTTTGTAAATCGAATATCATCTTTTTTCTTTCTTTACCAATTTTATGACTGTTGCTAGGCAAGTATTTCTCTACAGGATTTTCAATTACACGCAACAGTTTTTCGTTTCCGTTGACAGCACGGATACTGAGCTTGTGAAGTAATTGAACCATTAAGCCTGCAAAACGCTTGAATGTTCTAGGAATACGAATATGTGGGTTGACTTCGATTAAGACGTTTTTGTGGGTATGAATATAGACTTGCAATAGACCAGCTTTGTTGAGAGGGCTGTCCAATAAAGTCAACAAGCATTGGTGTGTAATATCAGGTCTAGCTTCATATGTCTCTCTGTTGTTCTTCTTCAAGATATGCAAGTGATCGTCTACGTTCAACAGCTGGTAATGACCCTCCTTGTTTTTGCCGATCTTTAAGGTTTCAAGTGTTGCTTCTTCTAGAATGACAATCAAGCGACGAGCGTTTTCTTTCTCAATAGCTGTCTTGGGTACCTTGGGTGCTTGAGGTACCATGTGAACATCAACATTACGTGCAGTACCTACACGAATACGCTTGGCTTCACTTTCTGTGACATCTTCTTGTGGACGCTTTTCGTTTGACATTATAAATATTGAATTAAGGAAGAAAATTCAATAAAACACTGATTGAAGCATTTTTTCTTTTTTTTTTTGGCGCAAAGCCACTGAGTTGGGAGTGTCTTGTTTTATGCATTCAGATACAGCCATTGTCATGACTACAAAACTTTCGTTTGCTTTATTTTTTTTTTCTTTTATTCTCTCTCTTTTTTTTTATCATGTCTAAACGACAACGTCTTATGGACCAGGATTGGGGTATAAGCTCCTCTTCAGAAGATACCAGTAGCGACGAAGAAGAGGAGAAACCTGCTTTGCCACCGAGTGGACTGTTTCAATTACCCTTTGAGATACTTTCCAATATCTTTATTCTATCCTGTAATCCTCAGCTACCAGTCGCCTGTCGGTTTTTCTATAACCATCTTTATTATGCACCCAATACCACGAAGCTTGCCTTTCTTCTATACCGAGCACATCAAGACCCTCAACAAGCATTAGAGGATGGCATCAAATTCGCCTTCTTTGATATGGACTTACTGACACGATTTGATCGATTGATACAAACTGTCTCACTAAAAGACAAGAAGATACCCGCTCGCTTGTTTCTAGAAGAACCTAAAAGCACTCTAGAAGAGCGTGACAACATCATACTTGCCTTGTTAGAACGAGGGGCTTCCCCAAACCGACCCAAAGGCTTTCCTCTAATTAAGTCAGCTCAACTAGGTAGATTGGATCAAGTTAAACGATTAATAAGCTTTGGAGCAGATCCAGCTATTCGCAATAACATGGCTTTAAGAGTATGTGCAGCAAGGAACAATCGAGAAATGGTAAACTACTTCTTGGATGAATTGAAAGTGAAACCAGACAGTGAGACATTAAAAGCATGTGTCCAAAAGAACCTATGGGAAATGATTCAGGTGCTTGTCGATCATGGTGCTGTACCTGATATGTCCACCATTGATTTTACATAAAATGTAAATGTATATATGCATACATACTTAAATAGACTTCGTTATAGATTTGTACATAACCATTATAGCTAGGAAACAATAAAGAAAACCCCCCCCCCTTTTTTTGTATATCACAATCTATATGGACTACTGGTAATACAGAATAATGATAGTCTTTTTCTGTATTCTCTTTGTCTTGATTTTCCTTCTTCTTTCTCTCTTTTATACATTCTTTTCCATATGATGAGCAAGAGTCTATTGTCATTCTTTTTTGCCTTCCTGTTGCTACCCTTTTGCTTTGCTCAGCTTGGTACACAAATCTATTTTCCAAATTCAAACGATACTGTGAAGCCTGGACAAAAAATTGACATTGCCTATGGTTACCAAAATATGGGTAATGGTACTTACAAAGTCGATATCGATGTCTGGCAAGATAGCGCTCGCTCTATTCTAGCTGAGAACATTGCTCAAAATGTATCAGTGACACCAGGCAATTCAACAGGCACTCGACTTGATTTTTACCTCAACAATACATATGGATGGACGGTACCTCATGGATTAAACAGTACTGTCTATTTGACTGTAACCGCTAAGGCTGATCTGGCTTCTTCATTACATCTTAGCATGCAATCCCGAGGAATCATGCTACATGTCAATAATGCCCATATTACTGTTCCTCACTCCCTCTGGCTCTTTGCATCCATAATTGCTCTGTCTATTGTAATTTGAAGCTCATTTATTCCACCCTCTCTCTTGCTCTTTAAAAAAATAGTTATTGTGATATAAATATAGTTACACCATGACATGCTTTCAGTTTGTATTCCTATTACTATTAAATCACATGTTATTATTGTTCATACAGAAAGGCTTGTTACTTTGTGCTTGTTGCGTCTTATGAGATTCCCTTAATGGAAAACTATATCACTCATGAAGTAATGCCAAGCAGATATGATTGGAGTAGTTAGTTGAAAAATGGAAGTTTATAGTAAAAGGTATATTTGCAGCTTTATTTAGTGAAACTTGAATGTAACAATAGCTTTGGATTGTATTTACCCACTGTGTCTCCCAAATGAACACAGTGTTTTTTTCTTGTTCTGTACTGTATTAGCATTTGAGTTTATTCATGACCGACCCGCTTGCTTTGTATTCAATTGTTCTAGCCAAAATTCTGTTATCAAAAACGCTTATTCTATTCCAAAAAAGGATCGACTGTCCTCTATGGTTGAATTTATTCAAGCTGATTTGCATACGAACTATTCTATAACAGCTATCTCATGAGGTCATTTATTTCAGTCCAACTGAATTTTCAAGCCTCAGTCGTGTTTAGCCGTATTCTAGACTATTATTTGTCTTGCTCAAGCTTTCGCTAAAAATCTTTTTTAAGGTTTTGATCTATTTATATGGTGCGAGATATGTGTTACACTAAAAAAGCAAGTCTAAAAATTGCAGATCTTATAGAGTGCCTTCAGGATATACAGCGTGAGTGACATGCATCCTTGACTTTCCTTCTACTTCAGTCTACCTACTAGTTGATTAAAAGTGACAGCCTGTTTTCGAAAAAAAAAAAAGAAGCAGAATGCACTACTTTTTCAGTGTACTCTATTTCGCTCAATCAAAACGCCTGATGTTTTAAGGGATGTCGGTTATATTCTGTATCTCTCTTAGTCTGTTGTTTGGTTTGAATAGTGATCACCATATGTTATTTTAATGTTAAGAATCTTTCCCGGATAGCAGCAGCACATTTTTTTCTAAGCATTAACCATGAGCTATTTTTCTTCTCCAATTATCTATGTTTTGTTTCACTCACCCTTCTGGAAACAATCATGAAGTTGTTTTACTTGTCCAAAAAAAGGAATGAAGAAGGTTGTCCACATGTAAGGATCTAAAAAATAGAAGGAAAGCGGAACTCGAACATCTCTGCATAGTTTCAGGAACAGTAGCTCGACCCATAATGATCTACTCTTCAACAGAATAAGCTTGTTTGGTACACCTTATTGACTTGAAGATATATTGGATCATTTTTCTTGTTGCTGTGGCAAGAATTATAGATTCGAATGCATAAATTCACATTGGTGTTGAAAGGTAAGTCAAATGACAAAAAAAGTTTTACTTATTCATATGGAGGGTGATGTTTGATAATTAGTTAAAGAGATCAAGCCTTCAAAGAAACAGCATCAGTATTTCGGCACACATGATAAATCAGAACTTTTCTTACTATAGAATGCGTGTCATCAACGCTTTTCACATTCGCCTATTCCTCTGGGAAGTAGAGTTTAGCTTCGAGGCTGTAATGACATCTTGCTTTCAAGTTGTTTAATCTCTTCGTTTTACTTTGTTTACCACTTGCCAAGATGAGAGCAATAGCTTTACTTTGTACATGTAGATCGTATTAACTCTTTGTATCTTCTGGCTTAGTTAGTCCGTACAAGCAAGGTAGCCTCACTTTTTGTCAAACTTCTGAGTATGGATGCGCAATCCACTAATCTTTAAAAACATTTTTACAAATGAGAACAAAGCTTTTATTTTCTAGAGCTTTTATCTACGTAATATCAGGGATCTTTTTCTCATTCTCACTCTCATTCTATAGACACCTTGCTGCCATTTGGTGAATGCATACTGTGCTCACTTTTCTCAAAACAACCAGCAGTAATAATCCTTGCCAATCTGAAAGGTTGAATTGCATGACTGAGCAGTGTACATGCTAGGAAGAAAGACAAACATCCATAGAAAAGCATGTGTTGCTTCTCCAGTCTTTGTTTGAGAAATATTGACGTCTTGTCATGCTCAAGTTGAAGCAGACAAGCTTTGATTCCCGACCAAACCAAGTTCGGTGCGTCTAAAAGTAAACGTTTAAATCGATGCTTTTTAAAGCCCAATATGAGGCTGTCTTGTAAATAGACATTTTTGCTACCTTTTGTCACATAGAGAATAAAAAAGAGAGAGGTCGTCACATCTTAAGAGAAAGGGCTCAATGATTATGAAGTCTCAAGGACAACAAGTGTCAATGCACATGTGAAGAAGTGAAATTGCATGTGTACTTATGTATAGTTCCGCTTCCTGACGTGGCGACAGAAACAGGTTGTTGTTTCGGTTACTAGAATGGCGTATCTTTATTGATCAGGTAAGCAATAACATGGGCGGGTGCTAAAATAATAAAAAACGTTTATTTTAATCTTCCAGACCTATCATTGGAACTGCATACTATTTCTAGATATCGATTGCATCAAAGCAACTGATGGCTTGGAAAGCATTCGAATTTGCTACTTTAATCGTCTAGAATACATATACTGTTACAGAAAAATTGCTAAAGTTTGAAGCTTCAATTTGCTTCTAGTGCCTGACTAATCTGAATCAAGCTGCACAATGGAAGAAAGAAGAACACATAGATGCGTTACCTAAAGAACTCAGCTGATAACAGACACGCTAAATAAAAGGCATGTCGACAAATGAAAGAAAGTAGCAAACGCTTGCTTTGGAATATGACAAAAGTTTTTCGTCCGTCAAACACTTGAAGCTTTTCATGTCTTCCAATGGTTTTGTCGTAATCTGCTTCGCGTATCCTATCTGTGCGGAAAACGTCGTCAGTGAAACACTTTTAACGTTGGCATATTCCTTTGTTCAAATGCTAGCTCGTTCTTTGTTTTGATCATTTTACTTATTGTACTAAACATATCAGATTATTCTCACTAGTTGCAGGAACTAAAGTACTTAGTGTGATTAAGCAAGCCTTCCTGACATTGCGTGATACCTTCGACATATTCAAACTGAGATCAGTGAAAACATCAACTACCGATTAGTAACACTGCTTTGTATGCTCGTCTATGGCATTATATGATCTCCTCTTTAGAAATCTGTTGGCTGTGAGGCTAAATGAGTCGCGAGACGCAAACACATAGATTTCGACCATCAAGGGTCTTGTTTTTGTCTTTTCTTTGTATACCACTAAAGAGAGCTGTTTTCAATCGTTGCTGTCACCATCTTCTTGTTTTGGCTTTCTATGACATCTATGATCTCGTGGCACTAGCTTTTCAACTGACCGATATACATTTGATGTCTATTTACTCTACAGCGCCATCCAAGACTTTCGTTAGCAAATTGCCAGTACAACGATGAATTAAAGAAATGCATGTTTACCAACTTAAAAGTTCTGAAATATTGGGAGCTTTCCTGCTTGACATTATCTGTCAAAAAGAAAAAGATTCTGTCAATAAATTACCTTTGTACCTTGAGAATATAGATATTCCTTATTGCCTTAGAAGGGCAAAATGCTAATCTTTTTTTTTTACTTAATTGTTCTTGTGTGAGCACCTTCAATAGTAACTTACTTAATCACAAATATATCCACAACAGCTTTAAGTAAATTGAAATTGCCCTAGTACACAAGAAAAAAAAAGGAGGCAAAAAGGCGTCGGTAAACAGTTGGAGTCAGTCGTATCAAGAAGAAAAAGATAGAAGTCGAGACAGACTGACATAGATATAATCAGAAAAAGAAATACTTTTCAAATGCCAAAATAATTGCAAACCGCATCTTTTGAGCTCGTTATATCAACATTTTAGATTGGCTCATCATTGAACAAAATATAGCAGTTCATATGCTTTCGAGATCATTTGCAATTGTGCGCATTTGTTCTGAGCTTAAAGATAGTCCTTCCTGCTGAAATCAAGCAACATAGAGTCAGCAGTTCTGTTGGTCTTATCAATGCAATTTTGAGTCGTTTGCAAGGTTAAAGAAGTTGATTTTTAAGATGGCTGGAGCTAAGTCACCTGCAACTCTTCAAAAAAAAATATTAGGATATCGACCGATTTTGTTATTGTTTCTTTGGAATAGAACATAAGTTGTCGTTTAAAACTCTTATATTGTTTTGTTTATCTCTTTGATACATATGCGATTTTCTTTTGTATGTACCTAAACTAGGAGTCGAATTTTTTTTGATTACCTTTTTGCTCTTGCAGTAACAATTCACAATGAGAGTTTAGGAGCCGACACTAAAGTCGCAAATTTCAATGTTCATCAAATTATCAATCTAGAAGATCTAGCATTAGATTCTTCGTTGTAAGACTCACAACGAAAGGCACAAGTTTTTTTTATCTTGATGACTACCCCCTTTTTGCATTATGATTGAAGCAGGTAAATACAGGTAAAGCAGAATTATATGCTGAGATAATAACACACAAAACACGAGACTAAAAAATATGATAAAGTTAATGCTTTCAAATCAAAAGAAAGTCATCTTCATGGCTATCGACCTCAGTCCTAGCAAGATTATCAATCGAAAATATGAGTATGTGCGCCTCCTTTCCTGCCCGCTTGAACTCAATTCTGGCGAATAGCTCCTGGTCTGTGGTTGAAAGCAAAGTAAGAGGAAACACTTTTAAAGGGAAAAGCTTTGACTTTGAGAATGATCAATGCTTGGAATGATGTCTAACCAATAGATCTTTGTTGATCTTGTGTTATCTTCTGCTCAAGATTGCTTGCAAACTTGAATAAAGAGCTCCTCTAAAACTTTACAGCTGTACAGTTTTTCTTCCTTGCTGATGCCATTGAATTCTTTGGTAGTGCAATCTTCTCTCAGTATTTAGTCTATTTCTGGAAATGGTACATCCTAAAATCAAATAACAATGTATCACAACACAAATTAATTCGGCCAATCAATTTTGAAAGGTCGCTGTAGGCTCATTAGTCACTCGGTCAGTGAGTGTAACCAAAAAGTTAAGTATTATTGTTCATATGCTAAGAAAAACGAGTTAAAACATGCTATAAAAATGAGCTTATTTTCTCTTTTTCTCTCTCTCTTTTTTTTCTTTTTCTTTTCCTTTAATTTTCAATACTAGCAATGGCTAAAAAAGGTGGTAACAAGAAAAAGAACGCTGCTCGTAGAGCTCAACAAAAGAAAGACAATAGCCCTGCTGCCATCAACAATAAGCAGGTGTCAAGCAACGAAATCATCGAACAACCCACAGCTAAAGGCGACGCTCTCGAAGAACCTGTTCAATCAGAGATCAAGTCTGAGCCAACTACAATAGAAATTGAAGATAAAAAAATTGTTGTTGAAAAGTCAATCTTGCCCGAAACTATTGAATTGACTCAAGTAGAACCCATTCCTGAAGAGAAAAAGCAGGAGTCGCCTGTTTTGGCTGCTGTTGAGATAGAAGTCCCATCTCCTGTCAATGCCAAAGAGACTGTCAAAGAACCTTTGTTGCAAGAAAAGGAATCATCAGAGGAAGTTGTCATCCTTGTCTCTAAGGACGAAAATGGAAATGCCGAGGAGGTGGATCAACAAGTTGACGAAACACCAAAAGAAGAAATCCAGACAAACGAAACTAAGGCTACTGAGCTTGAAAAGGAGATTAAAGCAGAGGCCACAGAAGCTATCCCCCAGACCAAGTCGGCTGAAACTTCAAACCTTAAAAATGAAACAGTAAAGGAAGTGCCCGAGTCTGGATCAGTTAACCAAAATCAGACTAAGATTGAGGAGCCCAAGGCTGAAGAGTCCAAGGTTGAAGAACCTAAGATTGAAGAACCTAAGACCGAAGAACCTAAGATTGAAGAACCTAAGACCGAAGAATCCAAGGTCGAAGAGTCCAAGGTCGAAGAGTCCAAGGCTGAAGAACCCAAGGCTGAAGAACCCAAGGCTGAAGAACCCAAGGTTGAAGAACCCAAGTCTGAAGCAATCAAGCAAGAGGAGTCTAAGGTAGAAGAACCTAAGCAACAAGAAGTTGTTTCTTCAGCCTCAGACAATCAAAAGCTTGATAGAGCTGTTGCAGAAAAGAGCCAAATCGAATCTACAACTGAAACTATCAACTCACAGGGTAGCTCCACTGAAGCCTACACTGAGGCTACTACAATCAATGAAGAACAAACAGTCGATAAAGTTTCTAGCTTGAAAAAGACCAACTTGAAGAAGCAAAAGAGTCTCGCTAAGAGAAAGTCGCAGATCATTGGCCTCTTCAAGCGTGAAAAGGTATGACAGGGAAAAAAAACTCTAGTACTGTGCATTAGTTGACCTTAGTCCATTTTTCATTTAGAACTCTAAGGAAGCCAAAGCCTTGCCTGCAATTGAAGAAGTCAAGAGCTCTGAAAAGACACTAAAGAAGCGCAAGTCTTGGATGTTCTGGAAATCATCCACACCTGCTGCTGCTATCCAACAAAAATAATAACATAGATACAATTTATTCCCCTGCTTTCCCCTTTTACTTTTTACGCTTCCCATAATCTTATTTATGCTTTACGACATTGCCAATATACAACTAGTAATTTTTTAACGAAACAACTTTAGTTTACTGTTTTATAATGATTTTGTTGATAGTTCTGCGCATTTCTTTCTGACGGTTTTGTATGCCTCATATTAAGAGTTTCGATGATATAAGGATATTAGCAATAATAAAACTAATGTAAACGTTTTATCGAAACGAAATGTACGTTGACGAGTGAATTTGTTTGTTACTTTTTCAATAGAACACATGTAACTGGTTTCAACTATTAGTTTCAGCATTATTTTGACAGCTTGGTTGAATTAATCATAAATAAATAGTAAACCTTTTGTCAACTAAACAAGGCCTTCTCGTTAGTGAAGGGATTAGCGTTGAATACTAATTGTTTGTTTTTCTGAAAAAACAATTGCTGTCAAACATTGTTGGGATGCTACTATCATGTTTAGAATGCGAAGTAGACACAAAGAGTTTGTCTTCTATCCTCCATACATTAAATGTTACCTCTATATACGTGTCAAAGATAGATGTTTCTGGCATTGTCCTTATCCAGACCCTTCATGTTACTCAATAACACAAAAAGAAAAGCTCAACTATTAAACAAGAGGTTATTCACTTCAACTCTGTTAAATATGTCATGTTATAGCTTTATGAAAAGCAAAGAAATACATCATATGCAAATAATTCAAAGGAAAGCCATCAAGTGGTTCTGCGTAGCATTTACTTTGAAGAAGAAGCAAATTCAATAGATGTTATGGTTAAAAAGCAATACGAGTTGCAATGATGACAGAATGCTGGAGATTGATACAAATGAGGATGATTCGTTGTATGCTCTGAGGGAGATGTCAAATACCATTCTTTTTATCAATACAAATATGAGTCAATTCTGCAAGAAAGTTTTGTCAAATACACACTAAACAGAGTATTCTATTCCAATTGGATACAAGAATACGGTAGCTTGCGTAAATGGTCAAAAAAGGGTGTCGTGTGCTTTCCAGAGTACAAAGATACCGTATGCATTCGTACCAAGTTGTGGAACTAGGTTAGTCATTGCTCAACGCTTTTGCCGATAGACAGCTCGTCATTTAATAAATGAAAAAACAAAACCTCACCATGATAGCAAATATATTCATTCTAAGCTCTCCATCAACATGATTCTGATACTGTACAAAAGCTGCTTTACGATACTTCAAGTCCTTGGCTTACTTGAGGGCTTTGCAATACTTTTACTCTAGAACCTTATAAGCGCTAAATCTGCTTCTTCCAGCAAAGTATTTGCCTTTGTTTTATAAATGTGCTCGAAAGGGTAGATATAAGCTTTTCTATGTAGCTTTTTGATTTTTGTTGAAAGCTTTTCATTAGGATAACACAGTTTTATTGGCATGCTGTTGCTGAATAGAGAATGGGTGTACCAAACTCGGGCTTAAGATACTACTGAAAGAGAACAGTTAAACAAACTCTATGAAACGGTCTATAGAGTCAAGGGGCACAAGCATTTCTTGTACAATCGTTATATACAACATATAGTGTGTCACAAACTCTTCTTTATGGCTTTAGCGTAATGCATAAAAAGAATTGGTTCAAGTGGTTTTTTATAGGAACAAAAGGTATCATGATGATTGATATCCTGATTAAAACAAAACGTACGAAACAAGCTTGACGTAAAGAACAAAAAGAAGAGCATGTGTAGATCGTTTTCGTATACCTAGTTATGTAAAATCGTAATGAGGGTAGTACCGTGCAATGCTTCTGATTTCAATTAGTTTGGCTACAGAAAAACTGGCCACCATCAAATAAGTTTTTCTCTTTCAGTTCCACATGGGCAAAAATCTCGATCTTCTAAGAAACTCAAGGAAGCTTACCAAAACTTCAATAGAAACAACGCACCTATAACAAACGACCATCATGACCAACACTTCTGGTTGTAAAGATATTTAGCTATAGATACGCTGTAGCCTATTTCTCTCCTTAGTTTATGTAGCTAGACAAAATGGAGCAATCCCGATGAAGTTCAAAGGATAGTGCCAAGATGTCTAAGGTCACTAAGATTGAAGTCCTCGATGGCAGATCAATAAAGCCTCATAGAGACATGCTTTTTAAGTGTCTGCCAGCAAATCTAACACTGTATTAGTACTCTTCCTCCATGAGATACTGAACTAACTTTAAGAGAAGCGTAAAGTGCGAAGTGCACTTCTATGTAGATACGATGGGCACAAAAGAACAATCAGATGAGTTTCGATCAATTGCCTGAATTGATTTATACATAGAGTTTATGAGACCAGAGACATCTTACTTTTTTCTCTAGACAACATAGTCATCAAATTTAAATTCTATCATGTCATTGTTAAGATTATGAATATATCATCATCGCTTTTCAAAAAAGAGAGAAAATATTCCCTTAATAGCTTCAACTCACTTTAGCTGTATTATCGTAAATAGTTCCAAGTACAAATACAGATGCATTCTCGTTTCAGTCAACAGATATTGACACAGAAAAGAACTAGATGAGTATACTTTATCGAATTAACAGATCACCATCAACCTAGGGCTATCTGTGTAGTGCCTGAATTCTAGAAAAAGAAAAGTTGTATCTATTATCTTTCTCTCTTCTATGTTTTGCTTTCTGCTTTGACATCTATTCCAGCTTCTTTTGTTCTTAACTTTAAATTTGAGCGTGATAATGAATTTCAAGAGACAATCTTTGTCTGTTGTCTCTCTCCTATGTAGTATAATTTGAAGACTCAAGGAGCTTTAGTCCCCTGGGCAAGTCTCAGTTCTGAGTTGATTAAGCTCAGGAGCTGGACAATTGAAGAGATTCAGAAGACATTAATGTGTTCATAACTTTTTGTCCAAAGAATTTAATTTTGACAACGAGCAATGGTCATCAGACACAACATGCATAACAATGAAAAGGTCACATTGCGATCGCCCTTTTTTCTGTTCTTTTGACAGGGACAGAAAGGAGATAAGATTGCTTCCATTAATCGAACGACAACAGAAATAGAATAGTCAAAATCTGCAGTACTTTTTACCTCCTCTTGCTTAACCATGCATACAAGGAAAGACAAGCATTGAATATCCAGAGAGTAGGCGACTCAATTCAAGATTTTTTGTGGGCTGTTCTCAAAAACATTGGAAAAAATATTTTGCTTTTTTTTTTTTCTTTAATTCTGCAGCCATTAGCCTTTCATCAGTCTTTTTGTACATATATAGAGAAGCATGTTCCGCATACAAGCTCGTACAATATTTTCGCTTAATAAGAGTATCAACATAAGCCAGCTAAAGCATACAATAAAACCTATTCAACACAAGTGGGCTCCTCTAAACCAAAACAATTTAAATAAACTAAATATAAGTCGCACCTTACAACGCTCATTCCTCACCAGTCATCATTCTTTTTTGACACGAAAAGATCAAAAAGAGAAACAAGTAAAGTCAAAGAGACATGTTTTAGTTTTTGTTGCGTTCCAGAAGGATAAGACTAACGCGTCAGTGCCAAACAAATTATCAGGAGCTTCGAGAAGATATTTACACAATCCCCAATGTTTTAACTTTTGGTCGGATATTGGCAGCACCTTGTGTAGGGTATTTAATTTTACAGCATGATTATGATCAAGCATTGGGCTTGTTTGCGCTAGCAGGATTTACTGATTTGGTAATGAAAACTCATAAATCAATTGGTTTGAACGTTCTTTTAACGCCTTTATTATTTCTAAAAAAAAAAAAGCTTGATGGATATATTGCTCGAAAATATAATATGAAAACATTGTTAGGCACGATTATTGACCCTTTAGCAGACAAAGTACTGATGACAGTAATGACAGTTACATTAGCTATGGAAGGTGTTATCCCAGGTAATGAAATAAACCGAAAAAATTAATTAAATTGGTAGTGCTGTTAAACGAAAAAGAAAAACTCATCTTTTTTTTTTCTAGTACCACTGGCTACAATCATTTTAGGCAGAGATGCAGGTTTAATTCTGTCTGCCTTTTATTACCGTTACATCTCGTTGCCAGAACCGGTATAGTGGATTCAAAGACAATAAGAAGGACATGGTGACTAAAACCTTACAAATTTAGAAAACAATTGCACGCTATTTCGACGGTTCTATTCCATCAGCTGAAGTCAAGCCCACACAAATAAGCAAGATTAACACAGCGCTTCAGATAGTTTTGATGGGCCTGTCATTGACAACAATGAGCATGGGAGTGCCCTCGGCTGAAGCAATGACAGCTTTGCAGTAAGTCCAAAAAAATAGTTTAAATTCAAGGGATTGTTCACTAAATTCTCCAAAAAACATATACGCTTTCTATAGATGGACTGTTGGAGGCACCACTGTATGGTCAGGAGCTAGCTATCTCTTCTCGAAAAATGCAGTGCGAATATTAAAGCAGTAAAACCTTTCTCTAATTAAACGATTGGCGCGTGTCTGACGTTGCACTGAGAAAAAAAGAAAAGAAGAAAAAAAGGTTAATATTCAAGGAGTTAACCAAACCGGAGATTGCAAAAATCGTAAAAGACAAATGCCACGTTCCTCCTGTTTATATCTTAGCTGTCTTTTTTTTTTCTTAACCCTTTCTTTCACTTTCCTTCTTGTTTGAGAACCTTCCTTTCCTTTCTATCTATTTGCTTATCGCTATTTATTTTACTTGATACCTATACAATGCCACATCGAAACATTCATGAGACGAGAGTTGGTAAAGACTTTATACTAAAGAAAATATAGTCCCTTGTAATGACTTATTGTGATTTACAGCATTGTGCATTCTGCCTTTTTCTTCACAAAACACCTTCGAAATTATGTCACAACACAAGCTTGCTATTGGGGCAGATGTATATACATTTGATGATATTATATATTCGGAAAGCGCCCATCATTTAACCGATGCCATTACAGCTGAATTAATGCATGGTATGCGAAGTATAGATTGCCAAAAAAAGAAAGCGCTCATTTACCTTTTTTTTTATTTTTTATTTAGGACACAATGTCAGTCTAGTGCATCATGTAAGTTTCTTGAAACAATTTCGAAAAAAGTTTTTTTTATTAATTGGATGGTCACACAGAACACTTCTCGCAACAGATTTGATGCCCGTATCTTCCTGGATCTCGAGCAATTGTTTGAAAAAGGTTATGAAGTATCTGTCAAATTTTTAGAATATGACGATCAGCTACAGCCAAAAGACCTTATCGCTCCTGATCAACACCTGAGTAGTGCATATCGAATTGACACTATTGATCTAGCTGAAAAGTAAAAATAAAGCATTTGTGTAATATTGACATGACTGATTCTAATTTTTTCTTTATCTAGATTCTACCTGTTTGGCCTCAAGCAACAAAAGATTGGTGCACTATCAGTTTTCTCTGTCTTAATTAAGGACACAAATTCTCAGTTTAACATAGTTGACATCTCTAACTGCTCTGACGACATTATGGACCGCTTCTCATTATACTATACTCAGCAACACCATCACACTCCTTGGCTTCAAGAACTCGACACAAGTCAGCAAATTATTTACTTGAATTGTATACACCCCTCAGATGACATAAGTGCCCTGCATCATACACTGACATATGCCTCCACCCTTTATCAACAAAAATCCTTGTCTCCTATCGCTAAATCAGTATCATCGCCTTCAGTATCGCGATCATCTAAAGATGAAGATCATTTGCATCGTATTATTTCACGCCTCTCAAACGAAGTCAATATGCTTCGACAGCAGCAACAAAAAACTAGAGGCTCTGTTTTATCAAGTTCTATCTATTCTGAAGGTCCTCGTAACATTTCTATGTTTTCCTCCCTCTCAAATTCGACAAGTGCTACTATCCTAACAGATGAAAAGATGGATCATGATGTATCTGATCTTTATCGCCAAATAGAAGAGTACGAAAATCAAGTGACTGTCACACGAGAACGCAATGCATTAGTTGAAAGCAATTTAATTGATCTAAAGCACAACAATCAACAGCTTTGTCAAATGAATCACACACAAACTTTACTGATTGAAAAATTAGAAGAAAAGCTAAATGAAGCTGAACAGCTCCAAAAAACAACAACACAGCAACTAGAGATGCAACAAAGATTATATCAACAACATTATTTACGTGATAAACGACAAATCGAAGACTGCCTGCAAGTGGTGCAGCAGATGATTGATAAACAAGAGCAAAAGAGCGCATACGCTTTAGAAGAACTCATTACTGTGCAGAATTACTTAAGTTCCAAGAATGCAGCCCATGACAATGGCAAGGCTATTGAAGAAGATGTACTTGATACCTATTTGCAACATCTTCCGGAAGAAGCAGACTGGCAGCAAGAGTTTGAGCTACAACAAGCAAAGACACTGACACTAGAGAGGAAATTAATCGAAGTAACAGCCGATCTTGATGTGTGTCGTCAAGCCATTAGAAACAATGACAGCTCAGGACTTATTGGCAAGCTTGAAAACGATCTTGCTCGGTTAAGTACTACTCAAGATGTCAATATCCAAAATCAGCACATCCAACACCTTGAATCAGTCGTACAGAACCTTAATGAACAACTGTTGGATGTTACACGCCGATCCATTGAAAAAGATAAACGCCTTGCCTTTCTTAGAGAGCTTGAAGAGCAAGATCTACCCAACAAATCATCACAAAGTGCCAATACCCAAGCTGAGCAGGCTCAGCTTATGCGCTGGATTTATGAGAAAATCGATGATCCTCTAGGTCGCTCCGAAGTAATCCAAAAGTTTTCAGAAATGTGCAAAAACAACTCTCGTATGGCTACAAAGATCCAGGAATTAGAAGCTCAGATGCCAAATGATTATCAACGCTCATTGCCAAAAGCTAAAGATGAAACTGATACAATGAATTCAAAGGCCCGTAGACAAAAACTTGAGAAGAAGCTAAGCATCTCGACAGAAAGAAGCCAATTGTCTGTTCTCTCACAAGATGAATTGGATAAGGCATCTATCTCATCCTCATCCTCAGATTTACGTGCAATATCACCTATCAGTAGCTTCCCAGTGCCGCCATCACTACCACCCAGCAACCCATTACCTCCTTTACCATCTACATCTATGCAAAAGAATCAGGCCAATAAATTGTCTAGGCTTGAATCTCAGCTCAAATCATCAGAAGCTAAGGTCCAAGAGCAACAAAAACAAATTGTGGGCGATAAAGACCAATTGAACGAAACAAAAAAGAAACTAGCCGAACTATCCTTAGAGCTTGAACAGGAACGCAAATTGAAGCAAAAAGCTGAAAACGCAAGTCGAATTCTTGAAAAACGAATGGAAGATTTAATGACTAATAAAAAGAACAAATTTCGCTGCTTCTAAGACAACTTCTTTTGGGCATCATTAAACTTTCTAATTGTAAGCTTGCATTCTGCCTCACGACACAGGTCAGGTAGTTGAGTTGTATTGAGTTGGTTGAAGAATGTGAGACCTGCTCCACGTTCAACAGCATCCAAGGGAACTTTGAAGGCTGTTAATGGTGTTTGATCGGGAATGGGTTGATTAGGTAGGACAAATGCGCCAACGCTGTAGCGACCTTGATGGTGTGTAAGGATAACTTTGTAGAAATGAGTAGGAACAGCTACATTGGGTGGATTGCCGATCACTTGGTACTTGACATAAAATTTGCCATCAGCTTCTTGGTGAGGCAGATATAAGGGGCCAGTAAAGACATAGACATCAGAGAATTTGCGAGTTAATTCACGGCAGAAGTGTTCGAGATGAGCCCAGTCTAATTGAAATCTAAGTATTTATGAAAAGAGAGATGCTTGGTACTTACAGTCTCGATTGAATCCTTGACCCACTTGAGGTGCAATGTTTGTCAGATAGAATGTTTCGTCCATAGATACTTGGCTGTTCTTAACATCAGCAGCAGGTACCATATGTCCTCTGTCAAATCCACTTCTAAAATAGTCGTTTAATCGTGCTCTGAATTTTTCAGGAATACCATCGTCTTCCTTGAAGTTGGACTTTTGTCTGTCGACATCAGGCCCACGCTTCAAGCTATCTTGTGTTAAATGCTCAGCAACCCAGTTAGGGTTACGGTCGCGGCGATTGTAAGAGGTGACATAAGCGCTGCGATAGACTATGTCGTTGACAGGACCAGGAAAGCCAAATGGCAAGATCGTTTTGGCCTTGTCAATGTTGTTTATAGAAGGACCAGAAGATACAGGTGCTGGTGGTGGAGGTGCTTGTACAGGTGGTCTGTTCATAACAGGCACTGCAGGCTTTTTTTGAGAGAATTTCTGATATGCTGCAAAAGATACAGCACCCAAGGCTGCACCACCCAATACCAAAGTTGCTTTTTCGGCCACCATGAATGTCTTTACGAACAAAAAAAAAATAGAGGGGAAAAGATTTTGATGTGGAGAAGGTTTTGACTGAGTTCAATTCATCAAGTGGCTTGATTGACTCAAGAGTTTAAAGCCATCTGGCCTTTGTCTTGGAATGGATGGTCACTCATATCTAAGAGATATAAGTTAGACATTTATATATGATAAGAAATTATGCATTATTGCTACCAAAGCTTTGTAATAAGTAGAACAGAGAAAAGATGATAATGCTGTTGCTCTGTTGTGTAAACTTTACTCTCAATACTTATTGCTAGTTAGTTAATATCAAATTCACATAAATGAGAAATGTTTGAAGAAGCAAGAAGTAGTTTCATTGACGAAATAAAAGACACGGTGCAAAAGTTCGCGTTTTCAATGCTTTGAGTTAAAAATTTGAAGCGCACTTAACAAGAGTCTATTTTCTTAATGGCTGTGTATCTTGGCAAGAGGTTAGTTGTGCTACTAATATCATCAGACCACGAAAATTAACTTCAATGGAAGTACTAATTGATTGATCTTTGCGGTTAGCTTCATTTTGTCTGTGATTGCAGGACAGGCAAAATAAAAGAAATAGTGTCTCGGCAAAAGATATCCCATACGATCAAAGCAGACGGTTAACCATGTTAGGCTCAGATGATTTGTGTTGATAGTTTGTACAGCCATCCAAAATGTGTCTCTGTGAATTTTTTTCTCTTTCTTTGACCTATTTATAGCTTATTGTATTTTGCCCTGCCTTCTAATTACCCCCCATAGCCTGTTGCTGTTTGTAAACATCTGTCTAGTTTAGGTCAAGCGTTGAGTCGGTCTTCATTGAAGTTTGGTCTAAGAGGTATACATGAGGGCCATTTCAAGCCAGATAATGTTTTGGAGATTCAGGCTAGGCAGTTCATATGAATAAACGAATATTAAGATAAAATTGGAATTTTCAAGCTAAGAACAACAATTTAGAGGCAATCAGTTAAAATGTATCATGACACCATTTTCTGTACAGAGAATGATTGTCATCATTTACCTCCACAAGTTATTCCCTGTTCACTCCAACACATTTTGCCTTCCCTAATTAGGTTCAAGATGCGTCATTAAATAGATGAAAGAATCTACATACGGAGTCCATACCACCGAAAAGCAACTCGTCTGTGATCTAGTGGCTCTTAGGAGAGGCGAATCATTTGTCGAAAACATCAAGAGTACTTGTTTTCTTTAAGATGTATGCTTAGAAAAACTCAAAATAGGATACTAAGCTCGTTTATTTTCAAAACATGCCATTGATAAAAAAGAACCGAATAACTGCGGAAGAAGTTGTTGATTCGTTTAGCTCACACTTTCCCCTTTCACTCCCAAAACAACTTAAGTAAAAAGAAGTTGTTTTATATACAGAACAATAGCAAACATATGTTGTATAAAAAGCAAGCAAATATTTGTATTACTACAAATATCAAAAACAGTTCAAGTGTTTCAGATGTAATTTACGCTTAATTTCACAAGATAGTCTGATGCCCATCGCGCATTGTCAAATTGTTACTCATGCATTTATGGTAAAATATGTAGCCAAATCAAAGGCTTGACAATGTTTGAAATGATTGGACAGCGTCGCATGAGATTTAACAGCAAGCAGATTTTCTTTGCGAAGCATCGTCATAACTGAACTGAGAGACATTCGAAAGAAAGAAGTTAGGCATTTAACCCTCTTCTTTTTCACGTACAAATGATCTTTAGTCAGATAACAAATAGCTTATAAACTGCTTAGATAGCAATGTTACTATAAGCGTTTTAGATGGTACAAAAAGCTAGTCTTAAGTCAAGATATTAGACACATTCTTGTGTTAGCTTTTAGCATTGAACAGAGTGATATGAACGTCGATTTTTTCAGCAAATATTTGGTGCTATTCAAACTGCTTCAGCGGTTTTCCTAAGCAATCTCAAATGTAGTTGAGCTCTGTGCGACTACATCTTCTATTATAGTACTGCATCGGGGGAGCCAAAATAAAATCTCTTGTGTCAGACTATTAGAAGTAGATATATTTTGCTTTCAAGAGCGAGACTTTCTTTCAAACATGTTTACTATATAAAATCCAGCCGTTTGCTATGACTAATGAAGACAATCAATGCAGCTTTTCTTTGAATATGAAGACCAAGCTGTAGTAGACAATAGAAGTTCTTTTTCTGAAAAAAGGCCCTGGGAAAATTATCATTGCAAAAGATAAATAGCTGTACTATCTTGTTTCGTACAGGTAGATAGTACGTCCTTTACTTTTGTTCCTCATTTACGCGTTGACCACAATACTGTCTGTTGAATACAAAGAAAGCATCTTACTGTACTAAGGCTGGGTTGGCCATCATGTTTGCATTTTCATTCATCTTTTCTTTATTCTTCCAAAGGCCTATTCTTACTTTATTCTCTCTCATGTGATGCGCTGTTGTTATATGTACAAGCATCAATCTGTTTCTCTTTTGGATGTCTCAGCTTGATGTATAATAGAAGTGTCTTTGTTCTCCAAAATATCAGCGTAACTGTTCTTGAAGATATACAGTTATTTTTCAAGATACATCCTTCTCCTTTTTTTTCACTTTTGTGGCACAAGTTATGAGTTTTGGTCTAGATAGCAATGCTCACAGTACAAGCGTTTAAGTCACTTTCAGATCAAGAGAGCGTATAAGCTATCAGCCTTATGACTGACCAATACATAATTAAAAAAAAAAAAGGCCATTTTGGTGTTCCTTAATATGTCTTCTTTCTATATCCTTATTATGCAGTTAGAGGAGTAAAAGTTTTCTCAATAACAGAAAGAGTCTTATAAGAATTGAAGCAAAAATGCTAAATCGCATAGTTAACGCGTATATATCCTTTTGATCTCTTAATAATATAAGCAACATTTCTATCTATGCTCTTGCTATCAACAGTGCTAAGTCTTTTAAAAAAAAGCGAAATTTGTACAATCAATTTTCCGCCTTTGAACCCCGTTATCTGAGCACCTATTTTAGCAGACACAGTGTCTCAAAAAGTTGATTGGTCGGATTTTTCAAGGGGGGACATCGAGCTGCGGAGAACCATTAGTTCCATAAAAAAAAGAAACGTTCGGCAATAAAAAAAAAGATATAAAAAGGGCCTTCATCTGCTTATTATAGCGCATTTGAATTTACAAAGAACAATCAATTAATCAGTATGACACATCAAATCGGTAATTGTGAGTGGTGCATATCCCTCCCTGCTCTAGAGCTCAAAGCTAACATCAGGATTCCTTAGTGAACACATCGTTCTCTTCGTCTTACTGTCAACAGCCATTCAATTCAATGCCTCGTACTTCCAGTAAACGCAGAATGGATGAAGATGACAATGATACTGGATATCAGCAGGTAATAACAAACAAATATTCGTTAGAGATTGTTATTTATTTTTGTTTTCAGCCTTCAACATCAGCCTTTACTACAAAGCGTCATTTTGACTTGAACACACAATTCTCACCTGAAGAACCTAAACAGGAACCATTGCCTGCTATCACCTATGCCTCTCCTGATTACAGACCTCCTCCACCTACTGAAACCCCTCTCTGGCTTCAGCCAGTGCCTAGTAATGCCAATTCACCCATGACAGAAGATGGCTATTCTGAGGATGATAATGTCTTATTGACTCCCTCTTTACAAAAATTCCAGCAACAACAAGATGACAAGACTTACTGGGGAAACATGATGATCGATCAATGGCAGCAATAACTTTCATCGCGCGCTCTCTATCCCTCTTTTCATCTGTATATAGTAACATCAATATTTATTTCTATTTTATCTATGCATTTATTATACTTTTCACTAAATTTAAGAAAGACTTTGTCAAAAGTTGAGACTCTCTGACATCCTTTCCCAATTTTTACAAAAAAAAAATGTGACAGCGCTTTGCGGAGCCTCAATAAAATTCTTTTTTCTCTTTTCTTTTGTTGGTTGGCTATTTGTATCACATCTATAGTTAAAAAAAAAATTTCTCGTAAAAGCAAAAGCCAGCTTTCCTTTTTTAATAGAGATGGCCTTAACGATATTTGGAGGTCCAAACTCGGACTTTTCTGATAGATTCATACACACCGAAAAGGGTTAAAAACTCTTTAAAGAGAGACCTTGCTGGTTGGCAAACTTGTGAGCTAAAAGCACTAAAAGACACCACCAATACAAATACCAGCAGCCTGTGAATACAGGAAATTTATTTATGGGTCTAGAGGCATATAAATTTAGAGAGGGTAGGGAGGTAAATAAAGGCTGAATGGCCACACGGGGATATTGTATATACTACTATTTGAATGATGATATCATATGGCACTTACGCTGCTAACCTGGAGTGTTATTGTATGCTTTCTCTTCTGTTTGCTACATTTCAATGAAAACCAACGAGAAGGCGTTTATATCGGCATAGAAGAACGTTTGAGTTTACAGAAGAACAAAGAAAGTAATACAAGAAAGGATCAATGCTTGCTACCACCATGTCCTGGAAAGTCCTCTTTTCTCTTTCAGCTAATGACACCTAAAGCATGAAGCCATGAAAGGCTCTTTGTCAAGCTTCACCAAATGTCTCTAGAAGTCTGAGAAGTCATAGTGAGAAATCAAGGAACATACAAAAAACACACTTCCCAAGGCAAGCGTTTCGCCGATGCTTCCTTTCTTTTTAAAAAGAGCCAAAAAAGAGAGACGGACTTGACATTGATATTCACTAGGAAACTCTTATGCATCCCTTACATCTCGAGTTAAAGGTTATGATTTTGGGAGACTTATTCTTCTCCTTTGCCTCCTCCGAAACATATCGAATCAAATGAATTGACTGGCCTTCTTGAGCACTATATTATCTCTGAATATATACCTAACAGGCTCCTGTTGTTCTCACCAATTACCGCTAGTCAAACCTTCAACCTTAGACGGGTTTTTATTTAGATTTAGAACGGGCATATCCAAGGCAGTATCATATTCTCATGTTCCCTCACGTCCCTTGATGCTCCCCCATCGCTATGAGATAAAAGATTATTATATATGCTCTTTTGACTCCAATTTGAAAAAATAAGTCTTACCTCAGGTAATCTGTCACTTATGTTTCCTCTCGAAAGACATCAAAGCAAAATTCATTTAGTGAATAGAAATAAGGACAACAGCATATAGCCTCTGCCTTGGCTCAACTTTCTACTTTTGTTTGACGGAACACTACGATAGCGTAGTTTAGACGAAGATAGTCTTTCTTGATTGTATCGTCACTAGTTGATATAAGGTGTCTTTCTAGTTTTGATGTGTTATATGCTTTATGGCAAATTAGAATAAAACTTTAAAACGAGTGATATAAGTGCCATACAAATCTTAAACTCTACCACAAAGCTAAGATAATCTATATGAGGCTTCCATTCAACTGAAAAGCAAATCAATTGAAACAGTCTGATATTCAAGTAGATGTTTAAGCAAAAAAAAAAGGGAAAAAAGAACTTCGTTTGATCAGCCTTTAGCTGTCATTTTTCTTTGCTCTAGTAAGCGATTGTCCAGTTCGCTTTATCATTTAGGAGCTCTTTGGCCTTGCCTAAGAACAGGTCTATGGGTGGATTACTGGTACAAAGTAATTTGATTTTCTTACTGTATACAGAAAAAGAGAATAATAATTTAACAGCTTGATATCATGAATAATATTCAAACTGTGCTCTTTTTTTTTGTTTTCACTAATTCATGATATAGAGTCCCATTATCTCATCCTGGTTTTAATTGTCAGTCTTGAGTGATTTCGTTCCTATTTATCAAATACTTGAGTTTTCTTAGTTGATCCTCTTCTAAATCTATATACATTACGCCTCTAATCACAAACAAAAAAAAAAGTAAGAATACAGCAGAACAGTTCGTATCGACACACAAATAGAGCTTTAGTGTGAAACTTCCCAGAGCAGACTTAAAGTTTACCTAAACCACATAGTTAAGTAGACAGAGCATCACTGATAAAAAAAACTTAGGGGTGCGAACAATATTAGCATTCCCATTTCACATATTTAGATGCGCTGCTTTGGTCTTTTGGCTTTGGGATCCAGAATCAACTCACCTAAACAATGCTCCTGTTCTGAGATGGGCATCTCAAAGTAAAATGTCCATCTGATAAAGCCAAATCTGAAAGACCAAGTACCAGAAAGCGCGAAAGAGGAAAAGATTGTGAGGATAATGACACGTTTACAGGCTTTGAATGATCAAATGCAACGAAGGCTGAAGACAAAAATACACAACTCACTAAACACTGATGGCAACCTTATTCATTTGGAGCAAACTTTACTCACGTCTACGAGGCTGGACAAAAGTGTATTAACCGGCGCTGAATCAAGTCATGCTTTTTCTACCTGCGAACCGTTTCTCTCTCTCTCTCTCTCTTCAATTAGTTTGAGTAGCGACTCAAGGAGTCATCGGTGACATTTGTTCAAGAAGGAAACGAGCTAAAAAAAATGCTCAAAAGACATACCGGAAGCAATGATAAGATGAAAAATGGAAGATTAGAGCAGATTGCTGTCAAGTTAACGTTCGAAGAAATTTTGAGAAACGAGGTAAGCAGTTATAGGGTTAGTTGACATAATATCAAGCTAACGACTTTTTTATTTCAACACAGAGCGGCAATTTTAGAACAATCAAGAGCAGCAAGGCAGGCCAAGCCTTATTAATGATGCCAAAAATGAGTTACTTGATCTTATAGACCTTGCCAAAGAATTTCCTGTCGCGGAAGGTTACATTCAAGAACCGGAAGACAATGCTACAGAAAACAACAATGACATCCTCCCTCAGAAGAAGAATAAAAGCTTTGGTAGCTATCTTACGAGTAGCTTCGTATTTAAATCCTCAAGAAAACAATTATAACACAACATCTGCAAGGCAAAGTCAATTGCCAGAAAAAAAGTCGACTTGAAGCATCAATGACCATTCGAACAAAGCAAATCTCAGACTAGAGTCAATAAGACTCAAGTATCTGCATGACGATTGCCAACGTGATTTCTCCCTGCATGTCATTGTCAAGACATTGATATACAAAGATGAAAAAAAGTCTCAATACGATCAATGATACCTCTGCGTATAGCAATAAAACCTATATTCTTGATTAAGGAAGACAATCCAATAAACCAAGAGACTCTCTGCTCGCCTTGACCATTAATATTTCTGGTGCATCTAGGCTGATTGGTTCAAAGGCCCTTGATGTGTTTGATCCTTCTTTATAGTCACAACAACCAATTTTACATTATTCACTTTTTTGCCACATTTCTCCTTAAACGAAACAGAGTTAGTTTTACCGCCAATGGCGTGTGTGTACCTTTTAGGGTAAAGTATAAGACCATTCTTTCATCACAAAATCAATCTACTAAGTCTTTTGAATATATATCTCCAACTCTGCCAATTGCCGTATTCTCAATGCACATGCGAGCATTTTATGTTGGAAAAAGTTTGGTTTTCGAGACACTAGTTTGGTTACTTATATATGTCGCGACCTGCCCTCTCAGCATAAGCAAAGCTAACCAAAAAGAGAAAACTCTTTGCCCAGTGTTTAAGAGTAACGAAGAACAGAATTTATTAGCGACTTAGCGCGACTTAGTGCATAAGTAGACAGCCGATTTGAACATGTGATTAGATTTGATTATTGTCAGACGGTTCTTTGTGAAAAAGAAAATACGAATTTGCAACACCTGTTATTTTCTTTAACATTTTAGAAGTTTGATCTTGGCTGTATCTACTCATTCAAAATTGTTTAACTATTCCCATGAGCAGCAATATATTTCTCTTTCTTTTTGTAATCTATAAAAAACAGACAATACTTCGCTGCTATGCAACCGTTTGTAGGTTTATTCAGTTCCGCGCCTCAAGAAGAATATTGTAGAAAGGAAATGGCTTTCTTCTGTTCAAACATTCTATGATCCAAATCGCTTCTTTAAGAACCATAAATGAGCTGGTTAGTTTGCTTTATTGAAAGATGCAAGCATAGCAAAGTTTACTAGCGCTTATATGCGAAGCAAATGCTGGTCAATATCTTACCGATTTCCTTGACCCTGAAGTGTGTAATTACTAAGTGCTTATGGCATTATTTAAGAAATACAAAACTTAAATGCTTTTTTACCCAGAAAATACAGTCAATGCTGACTTCGCATAGTTCGGCTAATTGATCTGCATGATTTTTATATCCAAACACTTTTTAAATGATGGGCTTATCCGCCATGATTTGAAAAGGATTATTAATTTATTATGCTATTAATAAGAGTCGCTAGTAGAAATGATGGAGGGAAGTGGAATATACGCATAGTGCTCAAAGCTATGCGCCCAGCGGATTTGCTTCAGTATATCTGATGATGATAAATCGTAGCTCAGAAAATGTAAAAATTCATGCTCCATTCGAAGTATTTGGTTATGACGTTCGTTCTTATTTACAGTTGGCGATTCAAGACCATCAATTGCTTTATCTGGTAATGAGGGTGATGGAGGTAATGAGGAAGATGCTGATGTGGTCTGGTGTGCTGTTGCTTGGCAGTTAAAAGCGGCCATGATGCGGTTATTACTATTGGTGTTATTGTCAATCGGCTTATTGGGTGATCGGAAATAATGGTATTTTAGTGGGTCTGAGTCTAAATGATGAGCTTTAGGGGAAGTAGGCGGTGAGGGTAATAAGGTGGTTTGCTCGCGACACAATGGCATGATGGGAGGTAGCTTTGTAGAAGCTGAAGGGGTATCTTTGTTATCGCTAAGATCTGGTGGCGAGGTTTGAATTATAGAGCGAAGATTGACATGCATGTACTTGGCTGCCATCATATAGGCAACCATAATCAAACGATGTCCGCAACCAGAAGTACCTTTGATATTGTGGTATTTTTTTTTGAGTCGCTCAATGTACTCCAATGCAATAAGCAAAGTAACAGAAGGTGACACAGATTGTGTTGGAACATGATTTCGGCAGAACTGCTGTAGCGCTTCATCAAGTGGTCTGTCGGGACACAATAATGTCGAGTCAAGAAGGTTTGTCATAAGCTTGACAAGAGCTTCAATTTGCTCTTGATCAGGATTAGATTCCCAAGACCTAGCTACAGAAGTTGCAAGATGATCTAAAATTGACAAGTAAGTACAGTGTCTTTTCTTTTCAGCCAAGTATGTTGTACTTTACAAACACAATCCGTAGTTAATCGCCGTCTTCCATTCAATTGTACAGCCTTTAATATTAGGTATGCTTGAGCGTAGCTAGAGCTGTATGCTGCATCAATTCTGCTGCTGTTATTGTTGCTATTGTTCTGCTTTCCGTAGATGTTGTGTGTCGTTGAATGAGTTCCAGTTCTTTTACGAGTTTCGTAGATGTTAGCTTTCATACAAAAAAGAATTGATGGAGAACAAAGAAAAAAGAAAATTGAGTTGGTAACTGATTTAAGTATTATTCAGCATAAATAAACATCCGCTCATGCAGATAAAAAAATTACGGCAGAGAAGATTAACCGAAATAATTCCACGTATTCCATTTAAGGAATCGGGCCGATAACTCACGCCATACATCTTAGTGGTAAATGAAATGCTGATCCAATTAAGACATTTGAGCCTTAAACTACCACCATGCTATACGGATAAAATCATATTCATTGGTTGAGATAAATGGACACATCGGACCACACTCACTTACCTCAATAGGAGAAAGAGAAGACCGACTACGACAAAAAAGGAGCAAGAGAACTATTTTAGAATGAAAGTCAATCGAGACTTTAGGTGCTATAAATCTTCCAAATCGTCTATGATTTGATATCTGCAATGTGTATTAATAAACAGGCTGTTCTCTTTAGTAAGCGGATTAGAATAATTTTACATTTGGAACAACCAATTGCATTTTTGATAATTTTGTACTCTCTTATTTTTATGATCACTATTTCCTTTGTTCATGGGAAACAAACAAAAGGTTGTGTTGCATTAACCGTTTAAGCCAAGTGTGACATGTACAGTGAACGCAGGGTCAGTTTGCGGGTTTCGAAAAAAAAAAACTGTAAAAACAGTGCTCTTCTGAGATACCAAATCATGGTATTTGATGAAAGAATTCTCTTTTCAAAATTCAAGCTTTTTTTTTCGCGATTTAGTTCTGTAAGAGTAATTCGAGATAGATTTTTAATGTCGTCATCAACATTTTTTTTGTGAGTATAGTTTTCTAGCAAAAGCAATACCATCCAAACAACTGCTTGTTGTCAGTAAAGACTAAATCTTGTTTTTTGAGCTAAAGGACGATATGACTCCTTCTAATCTGTTGAATAACATTGAAGCTCGACAAATCAAGACTGCTCAGCACTTGTCCTTGTTGTAGTTATCAGGAAGAAAGTTCACTCTTATCAAATTCGCTGGAATGCTTTTTCTTGTTTTCATTAAAAACATTGAGCAGCTACAGCCTGATCTTGTAAATCGAAAGCTGTTATAACATAGGTTGTGCAAGTTGCCTTGGTTTATACATCTATATCTGATTTCTTGCTTATAAAAGTATCTGTTTCAGGCCTTCTAAAGTAGTGAACACTCATGAATCCAATTGAGCCGACTCGATACTGCTTCGAGTAAGTTCTTTGTTCGTGCAAACTGGCTAACCTGAGAGCTGAAAATCAATGAACAAAACCCTTTTCATAGCAATTACAAAATTTGGCTTGATTGTGTGACAATGTTGAACTTGTTCATCGAAAGATACGAACACTGCTTAAAACAAGCTACTACAGTATATTGATTAAAAAGTCAGCCTAGTCTTCAAGAACTTGACCCCACATCCTGCTCTGTCTATGGGTATGGGTCTTCTGTAAGTGCTTTTTGATGGCTCAGAAGCATCTATCACAATACGAAGGCCACACACTATTATCTAAGATGCGTTCAGTATTAGCAAAAGCAAGAACTCTTACAAAAGGAATTACTGAAGGGGTATGCATGATTACCTAAATCCTCAAGCTGACTCATTTAATTGACAGCTCTTATGAGAATTTAGGGTCTATGAAACCCCCTCCCTGACAAGCCATTCTCACACACTGTATTGAATCTCATAGATTTCTTGTATCAAAATTTGCATTCGGATCCTTGGCTTGATCTGTTAACAGACTTGGTGCTTGCAGCGTTCTCACACTTCTCTTAAAGGAAATCTATTTAATGCTGTCTCATGATGTTGGATTAAGCCACGAGATTCAATTGAAACAGACCTCAAGTTTCCAGGTTTTCGTCATTGCTTTCAGCTTCATTTTGAAAAGTTCCTCATAATGGCGATTGGTTACATTAATACTTTAGGCGCTAACAATGAAAAACGAAAAATCCCAATTAAAAAAAGATAATATACAACACCAAATCCATCATGGCCTCAGGAAGCTGATGACTGTTCGATCCTAAATGTTGAAGCCCTTTGTTAGCTTAAGGTCCGATCGTTTGTGCTTATAAGCTAATAGCAATAACTCTAAAAAGCGACATTGCTTTTCTGGGTCACAAATAAACAAGTCATTCGAAAATCATATACAATGGTCGCCTTATTTAAGAATGTGCATATTCTTGAGAAATGCACTCTTATATTGAGCGCAATATTGAATCGAATGGCATTTTAGCGCTTGAAGCGATTTTCAAGTTAAAGGGTTGCTACTCTTGTACTAGGCATACTCTTAAATTAAATACTCTTAAATCGGGCGACTACTGTACATGTTCTTTTGTCGATCACTACTTTACAGACAGCATATGTAATGATGAAACGATTTCCAGAGGAAAATTTATGTATCATCATATCAAAGATAGTAAGTGCAAGTATGAAGTCTTTTATTATGGGCTGAAGAAATCCTGGATAAGACATTCTCATACTCAGTAACTGATAAACGTTCACTCTTTGGATGGCTTCGGGAAAGTAAAACATAGAGGCTCTTTATTAGACCCAACTAACAATTGACTCTATCTCGTTTATTGGATTTTGCTTGATCTCAAGAGGGTGTTTTATAAACTCTCGCAAATAAGAAGCGTAGAAGTATAGAACTTCCTCAGTATTGTACGTGAATTAGTCTTGACCTTTTATTAAGTCGCTTTTCATCAGACAAATGAATGTACAGACACTCTTCAGGAGTACAATAATTCTTGCATACTGGGCAACAGGCAGTCTTTTAAATTCAGTCGAAATAAAAAAAAAAAGCGAGTAATACAACATCGTATATGTGTCATTGAGCTAGTGCAAAAAAAAGTCTTTGCAACTAGCAAGCTATGTAATGAAACTCTGTGGCGCTTCCTGCTCAAGGTGTTGTTTTCTATGCTCGAACGACAAATAGAAGCAATAAGTACTGGGCGCCGTTCAATACAGAGATTGCAGCTCTTGAAGTCTATCAGGCTTTCCTTATGAAAGTCGACTACAAAGAATTCTTTACGCTTATTGTTATAGAATTAAACTTTCAAGTAATTTTAAAGTGCATCTTATATTTTGACTGGCAGCAGCCACCTATCATAAATGAGCTCTATTGGCAAGGCCTATATTACTTGTTCAACAAACGTTTTTAAGTCAATCTAGCCTCACAGAAAGTAGAGTATCACCCAGACATATTGGTTTGTTTATACTGTTATTAATAATTTATTTGTATCGATCTGTTTTGTTTTAGGTACATTTTCCTTTGACACAACTCTCTTTGCAATCGCTTTTTGAAGAACAACAAGCACCTTTAGGCCCATTTCCTTTCTTTTTCCCACTATAGCCAGGAATACAACTAGAAGTAGCACTAGACTTGAGGGTAGTAGTAGACTTCTTTATAGTAGTAATAGGTTTTTTTGTAGTAGTAGTCTTCTTTGCGGTAGTAGCAATAGGTTTTTTTGTAGTTGTTGTAGGCTTTTTTGTGGTAGTAGTAGACTTCTTTGTGGTAGTAGTAGACTTCTTTGTGGTGGTAGTAGACTTCTTTGTGGTAGTAGTAGAATTCTTTGTGGTGGTAGTAGTGGTTTTCTTTGTAGTTGTTGTAGACTTCTTTGTGGTAGTACCAACAGGCTCTTTTGTGGCAGTCGTACTTGTTGTCGTTGTTCTAGTAGCAGTAGTAGTGGGTTCTTTTGTGGTGGTGGTGGTAGGTTCTTTTGTGGTAGTGGTGGTAGGTTCTTTTGTAGTGGTGGTGGTAGGTTCTTTTGTGGTAGTGGTGGTAGGTTCTTTTGTGGTGGTGGTGGTAGTGGTAGTGGTTGCAGTATTGGTAGTAGGTTCTTTTGCGGTAGCGGTAGCGGTAGCGGTAGCGGTAATGGTAGTGATTGGAGTGGTAGTGGTAGTAGCAGTGGTAATAGGTTCTTTTGTGGTAGTGGTTGTAGTAGTGGGTTCTTTTGTAGTGGTGGTAGTTTCTTTTGTGGAAGTAATAGTGTTTGTAGTAGGCTTCTTTGTAGTAATGTCGGCAGTGATGGTTGCAGTAGGCTCACCTGTAATTGTTATTGCGGTTGTTGGTTCTTCTGTAGTTATTGTGGTAGTGCCCGTCATCGATGACTTTTGTGTTGTATCAGTAGAAATGTCAACGACAGTTACAGGCTCTCGTGTTGTAGTAGCTGTAGCTGTAGCTGTAGAGATACTCGATGTTGGTTTTGCACTAGTAGGTTTAGGAGGACAATAGTAGTATTGATGAGCATCCAACGGATCTCTTCCAGCTAATGCACAACGTATGGGCCCGCCAGAGTCTTCTCCAAACAACACGCCTGGAATGGTGATACTCCCCTTCTTTGGAAAAACAACAGCTGGTTCATAATCATCCTGATTAGAACAGCTGTTGACATCAATTCGAGCTATAGTGCTCTCTTCTCCATCAAAAAAGCCATTGCATAGATATTGACAGTCATTCACACTAAGGCAGAGGCGAATTTGAGAGTTTGAGGTACCCTCAGGATAAACATCAATTCGAAACTGACGATTGTCTGCAGTTTCTACACAAGCAAGCAATGACGCGGCCGCGACAGTAACAGCTGTGAATATGTTTCTAGTTTTCATTAAAAAGCGTAATTATTTACATTTTCTATCTGGGTCTTTATATAGAATAAATGGTAGAAAACTTTTAAATAATGCCTTTCTCTAGACATATGGATCCACTAGCTTGTGTAATATGATGACAATTTTAAACGCTCTCCGGAAGAGAATTATCGTGCACAACTGCTTATTGAGGTTGCTTCCTTAACTACGAAGCTCCGCCAAAAAGAACCATCAAGGCGATATTTTTCCGCCGGTAAGATGTAAATAGTCTTTTATAATAAATCATAAATGGCGGTATAAAGATATTACTCTTTCTATCTATCTATTCGATCAAGCAGTCATAACTTGAGAAAAAGAATTGTACTAAAGAACATTTTTTTCTTTTGATATAGCTGCGATGGTCATGCGCTTTCAAATCTTCTGGAATTTTATATAGGGTATTATTGGTGAAACTTCGATCGACTCTTGTGTTACTTGATTTAGAGTTAATTTTTAATTTGCGAGCAAGTTGCTTGCTATTGTATTTATTAGGCCAGACACGGACTTTGCGGATCTGGATTCCAAAACTTCTAAGAAAACAAGATAAGTTTTTTTCTATCGTAGAACAATCAATTCTACAGCGCTTTCTGTATTAGTCGATTCTGCAATTTATATTTGGAAGTAGAAGAAGGAAAAGAATATAAAGCCAGACGATAAGAGATGAGTTACATTCAGTAGTTACATAAAAAATTTCACTTTTGTAGTTGCAATTTTTTATTTGCTTCAATTATTGATTCAAATTACATGATTTGTGGATTAAACATTAGCATGTATTTGATGTGTTAGAAGATATCTGAGTGCTGCTCAAAGGTTTTAGTTGCATCTGCCTCTGACACAGTTTTCTTCACAATCCCACTGGGAAGAACAACAAGCACCAATAGGACCATCGCCTAATCCCAAACCATAATGTCCACTAGTACACGAATTAGAAGAGCCTGTAGGTTTTGGTGTAGAAGTGTTCGATTTCATGGTAGAGCTCGATTTCATGGTAGAGCTCGATCTCATGGTAGAGCTGGGGCTCATCAAAGTAGTATTTCTAGGGCCATTACATTTGCCTTTGATACATTGTTCTCGACAATCGGCTTGTGTCTTGCAACAGTCTCCATTATAACCACGACCCTTTCTTTTGCCAAAAATAGTATCTTTGTTTGAACAAGTGGAAGCAGGGCTAGCACTGGCAGAAGCTGTAGTGCTTGAAGTAGTTTTGGTGCCAGTGGACGTAGTTGAGCGGGAAACGGAAGTAGACCTTCCCCAAGAACAAGCATAGTTTCGACCGGCTGCAAAGGATTGACCAGGTTCACACTGAGCAGTGACTGTACGGTCTCTGCTAACGACACGATCAAGAACAGTAGGATCTCCTGGCTTTGAGTACAGATACATAGGTTGAAGTCTTGCTCCGTTCTTCTGTGGACATGAGTCATCAGGGTAAGAGAGATATGTTGTTTGAGAGTCACTAAATCTGACACACGTGAAGTTACAATCACCAATGGCTGGACAACCTTCATAATACTTGTTAGGAGAGTCGCGGCGAGTGAAGACTGATACTTGTTGAGCATTGACAAGTTGAGAGGCAGCAATAGCGAGTAGGGTAGAAATGATAAGCATATTTTTTCTTTGAATTAAACAGAAGAGAAAGATCTCAAGAGACAGCAGAATGGAGAGTAGAAGTCAATTCAGATAACTTTTATAGTCGCTGATAGACGGCTCAAATAAGCTCCAGACATATTATTTTAAATGGAGATGCTCCTGACGCTACTATGTCCTTGCTGCATAACCCCTATTCTCATAACTCGGATTTCCATTCAAACCTGTCATTTATAAAGTGTGATTCCTTTGAGCAAAGTTTGTTCCCATTTTGCCCCCCCCCACATACTTATTTTTGAATTAACATTTCATTAATTTTTTTTAAATATACCGAAATGTAATGGAAAATAGAGAGAAAGAGAAAAAAGGAAGCCTATTATCAGTAAATATGTGCATATGTTCAAAGAGCAATCAATATAATCAAATGTGTATTTTCATATAAGATCCAAATATATCTTCAATAAAAAGAGATTGTCTTTTGTGGCAGTAAACATTAACTTGTTTGAAATAACCTTCTAAAGCCAGCGATACGCTACTTCATGTACGAGATGCTGAGCGCTTGTTTACTTTGTTGGTTGTATAAGCTGATAAAAGAGAAAAATTGCTCTGAATAAGGTCCATTCTATTAAGCTCTCACTGTGAAAAAATACCAGGCTTTCAAAGGTCTTCTAAAGATATTTTTTTCCCAACAGGTTTTCTTGATCAAATTACAAGTTCTTTTTTTTTTTTACAAAGCGATTGATTCAAATTTCAAGACTCAGACTTAGTGAATCGTCTGCCAACGATGAAAAATATGAAGTTCAAGATGAAATAGAGGGCGAGGGAAAGAAGAGACTAAGGAGGTGTGAAGTTACTATGAAATTCTGGATCAAACCTTGATAGTGATCAGCGTTTCCAATAGCAATTTGTCAAGCAATGAAAACAAAAGTTTTGCGACATTTTGTCCGTATAGATAAGTAGCCTTTTCTGAAGGGCTTATTACTGACTTTATATGCTGATATAATCATATGCAATAACTTGAGAGCTTCTTAGTTTTTGTAGCAGTAATGTCTATTGTTGAAGGGGTACAATTCTGTCTTATTCATCATTTCTCTATCAAGTTAAATGTATAAAAAAAAAAGAAACTATATCGACCAAACAAAAACGATGCAAGAACATAGTACTTTCTATTCGAAACTAAACTTCTTTTTCCTGTTGCAATTACAGTTATGTTTAATTGGCGACTTCTAGAATACCTGCCAGCCATTTGATCTACTTGAAGTCCTCAAAAAGAAAAACCACATACAGCTAGTTGGATTTGTCTAGCTTGGGAAGAAGTATCGTTTTGAATTCATGCTTAGACCCCCTTTGACTTCAATACTCTTTTTCTCTTTCTGTTTCTTTTCATCAAAAGAAAGCTACTTCGAAGAGTTGTATAAGCTCATATACATCTATATAGATACTATTTTTATTGTGTTTAAAAATATCCAGATTAAAGCCTAAATCAGTAACAAAGCGGTAGGGTCAATAAACTTAACGTTGGTTTTCTCTCACTTTTCTTTTCTTACTATGTTACCTATCTCTCAATAGAAAGCAAGTCATTGCGACACACATGTCAGGAGCTTACCGTTAGAGTTGAATAGAGAGGCACTTTGATGTAGGTGTTTGTATGCATATTATATTGGTATTACAATCTATTTACGCAGAGCATGCATTAAATTGATTCCACTCCCCTTCACATACTTTAAACAAATAGGTTAATTCCTTTTTCATTGTTACCATTACGCTTTGATATACACTAGCAGATCAAAGCAAACAATCGAATTTAAGCCCACATCTTAGAAGGTTTTCACTTATATAATGTTGGCTCCCTTGTAGAAATTTGTGTATTCAGCATGTTTATTCTAAAAGAAAAATAATAGTATATACAGTTCTAGTTGGTTTTTTCAACTTCAGGAGCCAAAGGAACGGGATTGCTGGGATCATATTCCTTAGGCAAGTTTAAGCCAACACGGTTAGCTGAAAGCTCGATCTTTTTCTTTTGTTCCAAAACAATAGCTGAGTAGATGTCACGCAACTCCTAAGGTGTTGAATAACAAAGGTGATGAACTTGTGCTTCTATAGACTGAATGTATACACACACATACCTTGTGCTTTCTGGAACTGGTCAAGAAGGTCAAGACATTTTCAGCATTGACATTTAAAGCTGTGATCTTGGAAGGATCTGTAATGTGTTGGTTTTGACGATAAATCGATTTAAGTTCATTGGCGAAGAAAGGGTTATTAGCTCCTTTTGTGTACTATGTAAAGTGTTTCAGATTAGGCTTGAAAGAAGTTGGATAAATAGAAAGCAGCTTACTTGGGTATTGCATTCTCTGAGCAAATTGCGGTACACATGTAGACTTCTAGAAGCTGACATCTTAACGTTGCTATATCAAAAAATATAATAAAGAGAGTAAAACAGCTAAGCGGGGGTCTGTAAGATATTTACGGCCAGACGCTTAACATAAAAAATAGTAATAAAGGAAAATGAACACTGCAACAGCGACAGTAGTGCTTTATATCAATTATTTAGTGATACTGTTGGGTTTGTCCAAGATACAAGTCTATTCTGATGGCAAGATATAGTGTGTTTACAGATTGCATTCATATTTATCACAACTTTCAAAATAAAATTTAACTTCCAGATTTAACTATTGCCTTTTTTAGCATATTTTGAGGGTTTAACTCAACAAGCTAGAACGCTAACAAAGCTCAAATATCATGATATTCCAACTTAGCTTATAAGTTGATATCCTACTGAAATGTCTGTTACCTAATTTTGATATTTTAAGAGGTATACTGATGAGTCTAGAAAAGAAGCTAAAATTGTCTTAATTTAAGTGCAAAAAATTGTAGAAAACTGGATTACACAAAAATGTTGAACGCACAGAAATAAAGCTGCGGTTAGCATTAGTTATTTTTTTCTAGTTCTTTTTCGTCGTAGCATTATGAGTAGCAAGAGAAAGGCCGATGGTAATTGTTGAATGCCATCACTTCTGCACCTATCTAAACGCGCAATACAACTTTATAGAGACTTTTAGTGATGAGGAAGACGACATTCAGCTCGATGACAACTTGCAATCAAAGCTCTATGGTAAGGATTTAGACAGATTAGTAGCAATCTATTATTCACTGTGAACAGTACCAAGAAATGCAAACCTCGAAATCAACTCTTTAAAATCGCAAAACGAAACTATTGTTGAGTCAAAATCTGATTTTATCTCACACATCTTCGGAAAAGAAGACTATACCTATCTTCCCTTAAAGCAAGATCACGCTTCAAGACCATTATGGATTAGTCCAGAAGATGGTCATATTATTCTTGAAGGATTTTCACCTATTGCTGAACAAGCACAAGATTTTCTTGTAGCCATTAGTGAGCCTGTTAGCAGGTAAATAGCATGAGCAACTAAATGTCAATCTCTTCTTATCCATATGTTTTCTGATTTAGACCTGCTCATATTCATGAATACAAGTTGACACCTTATTCGTTATATGCTGCTGTATCTGTTGGTCTGGAAACAGAAGACATTATCGAAGTACTTAATCGTCTCTGTAAAGTACCTGTGCCTGATTCGATTACACAATTTATTCGTCAGTGTACACTTTCTTACGGTAAGGTTAAACTTGTATTGAAACACAATCGTTACTTTGTCGAATCCTCGCATCCCGAGACATTGCAGATGCTATTGAAAGATTCCATTATTTCGTCTGGACGTATTGTTCGTGATGAGAACGATCAAGTCATTAAGGCACCTCCTGGATCAGCAGTCTTGTTAGTCAATCAAAAGCCAACAGGCAAAGATTTGACAATTCCAGGCATCCAAAACAAACCAGGAGGCAATGATGCTGAAGGAAAACCAAAAGAATTGACAGCAGAAGAAATTGAGCGAAAGAAAGAAGAAGAAAAGTATTTTGGTGCTGTTGTAGGAATTGACAAGGAGGACGAAGAAGACGATGATATCGGTGGCGAGCAAGTGCATTCATTTGAAATTGCTGCTGAACATGTTGAAGTAAGTTTAAAGTAGAAACTGCTTTACTTCATCGCGCTTAGTTGTGCTATAGAACATCAAGAAAAGATGTAACGATATTGATTATCCTATGCTGGAAGAATACGATTTCCGTAATGATACAGTAAATGCTAACCTCGAGATCGACTTGAAGCCTACAACTACTATTCGTCCATACCAGGAAAAGAGTCTCTCTAAGATGTTTGGTAACGGGTAAGTGAATTGAGCGACATAATCGCTGTATATGTGCATGTGTGTGTATTCCTAATACTTCCCCAGTCGTGCTCGATCCGGCATTATTGTGTTGCCTTGTGGTGCCGGTAAAACACTTGTAGGCATTACAGCGGCTTGTACAATCAAGAAAAGTTGCTTAGTTCTATGTACTTCGTCGTAAGTATCAGGTGAAAGAAAAATCATATTGTAATTGATATTGATATACCCAAAAGTGTCTCTGTGATGCAATGGAAACAACAGTTCTTGCAATGGAGTAGTATTAAGGAAAACCAAGTGGCTGTTTTTACTTCAGACTGTAAAGAAAAGTTTTCTGGTGCATCAGGTATCGTCATCTCTACTTATTCAATGGTTGCCAATAAGCGAAAGCGTTCATATGATGCGCAGAAGATGATGGAATTTCTGGAATCCCGTGAATGGGGTTTCTTATTGCTCGATGAAGTCCACGTTGTACCAGCCAATATGTTCCGTACTGTAGTAACTACGATTGCAGCACATGCCAAACTAGGCTTGACTGCTACTTTAGTACGTGAAGATGAAAAGATTGATGACTTGAACTTTTTGATTGGTCCCAAGCTTTATGAAGCCAACTGGATGGATTTGGCTAGTCGAGGCCACATCGCTAATGTTCAGTGTGCTGAAGTATGGTGTCCTATGGCACCAGAATTCTATAAAGAGTACTTGTATGAGAACTCTCGTAAACGTACATTACTCTACGTTATGAATCCCAAGAAATTCCAAGCCTGCCAATATCTTATTGGATACCACGAGAGACGTGGCGATAAGATTATTGTCTTTTCTGACAATGTCTATGCACTTATTGTAACGATTTGTATTCTAAAAAGAAAAAGGAATGGAGTAGCTTATGTTTTTTTAAATTAGGAATATGCTAAGAAGCTTGGAAAGCCCTATATTTATGGTGGTACTGGCCAACAAGAACGTATGCGTATCTTACAAAACTTCCAATACAATCCAGCTGTCAACACCATCTTTTTGTCTAAGGTGGGCGATACCAGTATTGATTTGCCTGAAGCTACTTGTTTGATCCAAATCTCGTCTCACTATGGTTCCAGACGTCAAGAGGCTCAACGTTTAGGTCGTATTTTGAGAGCCAAAAGACGTAATGATGAAGGTTTCAATGCCTTCTTTTATTCTCTTGTCTCTCGCGATACACAAGAGATGTATTACTCAACCAAGCGTCAACAGTTCTTGATTGATCAAGGTTATGCCTTTAAGGTGATCACTAATTTGGAGGGTATGGAAAACGACCCCAATATTGTATTCAAAACACATCAAGAACAAATGGACTTGTTGAAGGCTGTTTTATTGACAAACGATGTAAGTGCTACTTGATCTTGATTTTCCTTTTTGAATTATACTGATTGTTGTCTATAGACGGATCTGAATGACGAAGAGTTGATTAATGTAGATGATGTAGCAAAGATTACAGACAGAAAGGCAGCAGCCAAAAACCGTACCTCTGGACTTGTCAAAAGACAGGTTACTACTTCACGTACATTGGCTGGTGGTGATAATATGGCTTATCTTGAATACAATCGTAATGCTGGTGGCCAGTTCACAGGTCGTGGAAGAGGCAATGGTGCGCCTCAAAAAGAACATCATCAATTGTTCAAGAAATACATGGGCAGAAAATAAGAAAGAAGAGGATCTATTACAGCTCATGCCATTTTTTCTATCTAAATAGCATATTCATCATGTAAATAATAAAGCATTTCTTTTTTTTGTGTGTGTATATATAATATGTATTGTCAATGATTGTAATGTGATATTTCTCTTTCTTGACTTTATTTAATAGGGTACGTGACGAAATGATTCTTAGTATTTGTAGCTTGCCAAAAATGAAAGCTTTTTTCAGCAGATCTTGAGATTGACGACGTTAGTAAGCAAATCAGTTTGAATTCAATCCAGTTCATTGCAGAGACAAGAGAGTCGGGCAGACTAAATTGATATGGCAAGAAATAAGGAAACATTTTTTTCTTTGTAGGATTAGCTTGCTGGCTTGATTTCTTAAAGTGACCTTTACTTCAAAAGGTTTCAATAGTAAGGTGTATGCGTACCAAACATAGAAGGCGTGTATGAATTAGATACATGTAAGCAAAAATATTTCTTTTTACATAATAAAAACTGGCACCATTCAAACATATCCGCCTAATAAATAAAGGGCTGGATCTGAGCTACATGGAACTACATTTTCATTTGTTTAGGATTTAATGTTGCGAGATGCCATTCAAACATGTCTCAAGCTAAGGAATATATCGAGCAAGCGCGTTTCGATACAGAGATCTAACAGTAAAAATAGCATAATGAGGTATCCATATATATATGCATTGAAACAACGTTATGTAAAAGAAAGTAATACTTTGTTAATACGTTATCTTGAAAGTTCTTATTTGTTGCGCGTATTTTTAGAAGATAAGAAGAAACATGCTATTCTGAAAGTGCCTAGACGAATAAGCAGTTTCGCGTATATTGTATTTTTCAGCAATTAAGAGAAAAAGGAGCAGCTAGTAGAAAGCTTATTTATGATAAACACTTTTCAAAGAATTCGAGGAAATGATGGTCCCAACCTTAAAAGTCTTTCTTTGTTACCTTAGCACAGACATCCATGATTTTGGGTGTGAGTGTCACACCAGTCTCGAAAGGCTTTCTCTTGACACCATACTTCACCTTCAGCCATGATAGCTTAATTGGGTTTAGCAATGGTGGGCATGGAGGAAGATTTACACACCTATAGTCTCTACTTTTTCTCAAGTTTCTTACTTTAGCTGGCCTATGTACGGGAGTGTTGTCCGTTACCAAGTAAAAGTCCCCCATGCTGTTTCGGTCAAGAACAATTATCATATTACTCAAGTAATTTAGATGATGCTCGACCCTTGTTCCAACTTTAGCTGTTCTTGTAACAATTTTACCATCTACTCTTCTGTTATCAGCTCTCGAAATCATTATTGGCACTCTCAAAGAAATGTAAACAACGCCAACACTTGAGATGGCACCAAGAATGATTATTGTAGTGCCTTTCGAAGCAGAGACAGTTGTCTTAGCAGGAGCTCCCTTATTAGACCAGCCGCGAGCATGTCATGTGAGGATTGAATCCTGATTCGTTCAAAAACACGCAATCGTCCTTAAATTCCATTTCTCTATCAGCCAGCCATTCAAAGGCACTGACAAGCATTCACCTTACAATGAGTATGACTTTGTGATTGTCATTTTGTGGAGATATGAAGTGATCCATATAAGAGAGCTTTTGGTATGTCTTAAAAAGGAGCGGTATCCTTTTGATAAAGAAAACAATTGCATTATTATATGCATGCGCTGTATCAGAACCGATTTGATTTGTTCGTGGATTTCGACACCTAATCCACTTCTGATGATTTTGAAGTAGAACAATGAAGTCAAATTGAAGATAACGGATCCAAGCAGGCCCGTAGTTCTTTGATGTAACGCATAAATCTTGTCTCTTTGAGTCGTTTTCTTTTTCACTAGCAATATATAGTTGTTGATGGTTAAGAAAGCTCACACTTTATGATTTCTCTACATGCTCAACAAGAAGTTTCTCTCAATTTAGATTTAATGAAATTACATCACTAAGAATTACTGTCGGTCAGACAAAAAGAGAGGGTTAACCGCGAGGCATTATAAACTAAATAGTAAAAATACTTTATTCTTGTACTAAAACTGAAGATTGTTCGAACAATGCTTCTTCTAAAGGATTTTACAGGCCTAAAATGATACAAACCAAGATAAAAAAAACAGTATAGAGAAGTGGTACATCAAATTGACGTCAGGAAGCTGATCATCGTGAAAGTGAGCCAACTATGAAATAGGTCTAAAAAACAAATGATGTATTTGCAACTAAGCTTAACGCGCTTTAAAATTGGATTTAATAGCCCTTTTTTGAAAAAAAAAAGTATTTCATCACTCTTTTTGTTTCTTTTTCTCGCTTCTTTGAAAAAAATGAATGGGTTAAGAGCACTAAATGCTTTCTACAACAAATCGTACAACAAACGACCTATATTAACTTTGTGTGTAACAAATGGAATACTTGGTATTATAAGTGATAGTTTGGCTCAGAGTATATCATTATACAACAAATTGAATCAGAAAATGGAGGATCGACTCTTGCCTGACAGAATGAAAAAACATCACGATATGTGGTCTATCAGCGACCATTGGGATTTGACTCGAACATTTCGTTTTGCTGCTTATAACTTTTGTGTTGCTCCTTTGGGTGGAAAATGGTACATGTTTTTGGATAAGTTCTTTCCTATGCCTGTAGCCACAGGTGCAGTTTCAAAGGCTGTTCAAAGTCAAATCACCAAAAAAGCCAACATGATGGCTGTCAAGCGTATGGTCACAGACCAAGTTTTGTTTGCACCTGCTGGTTTAGTTTTGTTCTTTACGACAATGGGTTTAGCCGAAACTGGAAAATGGGAAGGCGTTCAAGAGAAATTTAGAGATGCTTATGTACCAGCATTGATTGCCAACTACAAAGTGTGGCCTGCAGTTCAATTCATAAATTTCAAGTGGATGCCATTACAATATCGACTACCTTTTGTGAGCAGTTTGGGTATTGTTTGGAACGCCTATCTGAGCTGGTTAAACAACGCTTCAAAGCAAGAGGAAAGTGTATTAGAAAAACTCGAAAGAAAGGATACAGGATTAGAGGTAGTACAATCTACTTAGACTATTTATATTTATGTATCTGCACATCCTATACCTACTACCTCACAACCATGTATAAAGAAAATATTGTATAATAAATATGAATATCTAAATTTATTATTTGGAGGTAATTATATGAACATTTTATGTATATGAATATATTACAAAGTAAAGAGGTATGTGTTTGAAATTGTTTAGTGCTTAGCACCACTACGTTGCAGCAAAGTAACTTGAGCATTCAATTCGGGTAGAGGGCGATGACCAGCAGCTGGCTCTGGCATATAACCAACCTTGACCAAGTAAGCAAGATAAAGACCTAATAGCTCATCACCCATCAAAGGTTGCTTGACACCATCAAGGGCTAAGACAGATTGTGTATTTGTATCGTCTAATTGAGCACTCTTGGTAGAAGTAGGTAAATCATCAAGCACAAAATGAAGAAGAGGGAATAGGGAGTGATCTTGTGATTTGAGTGTGTACTCCATTAGCTTGTTTCTCCAGTCAATGTACTCAGTTTGCTTGCTCTGGTAACCGTAAGTAAGCAAAGAGCCAAACATACTGTTGTAAGTAAAACCAGCTGGATGAGTCACCTGCAAGACACCAAGCTTTGTTGATTCTTTATCATGGAAGGCAGCACCAGCAACAACAGATGCAACATAGTCTACAGAACAACAGTTGATGTCATTTGCCATTGCAGGCAGAAATCCAAGTTCAACACAGCCCTTCATCAAGCGCCAGATAAAGTCATCTGTGTTAGTAACACCAGAGCGAGAATCACCTAGAATATAACCAGGACGGATGATGGTAGCAGGCATGCCTCTTGTTCTAGCCTCCAGAATCAACTTTTCAGATACCCACTTGCTTTGACCATAACCATTTTCCAGACCTGAGCGACTGTCTTCAAGATTGTTATCTTCAGATACAGGGATACCCAATTCAAGATAGGCTGGAGTATCAAGGACAGAGGTAGATGATACAAAATGGAATGATTTTTGGTGGTGCTCTGAAGCCAATCGCATAGCCCAGAGAGTCCCTATCACATTAGGTCCACGTAATTGTTGATAAGGATAGACCCAGTGAACAAGAGCACCGTTATGAACAATAGCATCAGCCGTAGAAGCATACAAGTTCCAATCTTCGTCAGAGAGACCAAGGCGATCACTAGCCAAATCACCGCAGACAGCAACAATACGGCCTTCCCAAGCGTCGTTCCAAACCAAGTGATCAACAGCAGCCTTCTTGACACGCTCAAATGCGCCCGCATTGTCCTTGGCACGGACGATACAAACAACCTTCTTAGTGTTAGAATAACTCAGCAGCTTGTCAAGAATAAAAGCACCCAAGAAACCAGTACTGCCAGTCAAGACAAAGGTGCGATCATTAGAAGAAGTTGTCAAGGGAGAATATGATTCTTGAAGAAATTCTTTGGACAATACATCAACATCAGCAGCATAGTCAATTTCCTCTTTCTTTTCAACTTGTTGTTCCTTGTGTTGTTGAATGTTGCTAGCATCCATGATGTTACCACTCTGCAAGTTGTCAACTTCGCGAGCAAGGCCAGCAATAGTAGGCTCAGCATAGACAAGACCAAGAGGGGCATCCACCTGAAACTTTTGTCGGATTTCAAAGATAAGACGAGTGGCAATCAATGAGTGACCACCAATGTCAAAAAAGTTTTCATCAACACCAATAACAGGGTCAGAGGCAGGAAGAAGCTCTTTCCAAATACCATGAATGATGTTTTCGTTAGGAGTCATCTTTGGCAATGTAGTACCATTAGCATCAGAAGTAGGAACAGGAGTAGACTTGTTAAATTGAGCAGTATCAGGGAAAGGCAAAGCGTTCTTGTCAACCTTACCATTGGGTGTAAGAGGCATACGAACCAAGGGTACAAAAACAGCAGGAATGGCATAACTGGGAAGCTTTTGTTTCAAATAATCACGTATGTGCTTGATCAGTCTACGGAAATGATGGCTGGAACGAACATCATTCTCGTCATGGTCGTCTTCATCATCTTCAGTGGCACTAGCGAAATCAGCATCGGCAGCAGACAAGTTTGGTACGAAATAAGCAACTAGCGTTTGTTCTTCGTTCTTGTCACGACGAACCAAGGTGACGTTCTCGCGAACATAAGGATGTTGGGATAAATGGGTGTCAATTTCACCAAGTTCAATACGGAAACCTCGGATTTTGACTTGATCATCAGCACGACCGGTACATTCAACATTACCATCAGGTCTATAGCGACCCAAATCGCCAGAGCGGTACATACGATCGCGTTTACCCAGATAAAATTGCTTCCAAGCATCGCCTTCAACACACGCTTCATTCTTGCCATCATCTGTACAGGGATTAGGAACAAACCAGTTAGGGATGAACTTTTCAGCAGTAGCTTCAGGCAAGCGAAGATAACCCTCAGAAAGACCAGGAGCACGAACATAAATTTCGCCAATCTCACCTACACCACACATCTTTGTACGATCTTGACGATTGACAACTAAGAGTTGCACATTAACCATACCTTTACCGGCTGCAATTACTTCTTTTTGAGAACTCAAGAAAGCAGGATGAGAAGAGCGTGCAGGAACAATGAAATGTGAAACGGAACGTTGAGTTTCTGTAGTACCATACATGTTAATGACAGCTACATTGGGAGCATACTTTTGAATACGCGCAGCATCACGCTTAGTCAAGATGTCACCAACAAAGAAAGCATTAATGAGAGAAGGAATCTCAACTTGAGCATGAGAAGAGAGCAATTGACCCATAGCAGGAGTCAAATGAGTTACAGAGACTTGAGACTTATTCATCCACTCAGCGAGACGACCAGGAATACCAATATCTTCAGATGTGGGGATGTGCAGTTCAGCACCCAAGAAGAGAGGTGTGAAAATATCACGTTGGATAGGATCATGGGCAATACCAGACAACATAGTAAATTTGTCTTTCTCAGATAGACCAAATGTTTCAGCCATCCAGGGATAGAAATGAGTTAATGAAAAGTGTCTACCTCTGACACCTTTGGGAATACCAGTACTACCACTTGTAAAGCTTAAGGTACCAATACTGTCAGGGCCAATCACAATGCCAGTTGATTGAGATTCCTTTTCGCGAACACTATCAAGGACATCAACACTTCCTTCGGATAAAGAACCACCAAACAAATGACCGCTCTTGTTGAGCTTGAGGTCAGGAATTTCACAAATAATGTCTTGCTCCTTCTTGATATATTCTCTAACTGAATTAGCAATCTTGCCAGCTTCTTTAAGGACAATTAAACCACGGGGCTTGGCAACAGAAAGGTATATTTCTTGACGGGTGGGAGGATAAGCAGGGTCTATTGATACAATAGATTATAAATACGTTACTTTGTTTTTTTTTCACCATCAGATATAAACTTACCAATGACACTAAAAGTAGCACCTGCTTTGAGAACACCCATGATAGCAACGACCAAATCAACACCTCTATAAGCATAAATCATAACAACATCCTCTCTTTGAATGCCATTAGCAACAAGATAGTGAGCTACAGTATTTGAAGCATAATGGATCTGTTGGTAGGTGTATAGAGTCTTGGTAGAGTCATCGGATGATTCAACGATACAAGTACGTTCTGGATGTCTTGAGGCGTTTGAAGAAAAAATATCAGTAATAGCCCCTCTCCATTGAGACCAATGTAAATCCACAGTAGGATCAGGAAGTGGAGATCCAGCTAAGCCTGAATCAGAAAGAGGAATTTGACCTACTGGCAAATCTTGCGATTTGGCACCTGTCTCAATTAAAGTGGCCAACTGAGAAAAGATATACTCAATTCGCTTAGGAGAAAACAGGATTTGGTTATAGACAATACGAATGGACACTGGACGCAACACAGAAGTACGGAGAGAAGAAGTTTGCTCAGCAGAAGAGACAAAAACAGTCAAGTCAGAACTCGCTGATGTAGTAGCCAAGTGTTGTTGTGAAGGTTGATCGATTTCATTATAGAATCGAACACGACACAGAGGACGTCTGCTTTCGGGATCGACACCTTCATAGATAGCTTCAGCTAGTTGATCGAAAGGAACTTCTTGACTTAATGCTTCTTGTTCAACCTAGAAAAGAACAAGTACACTTTAAATATACGTTCTTTTCTTTTTTTCCGAATAGCATGAATCCCTCCAAAGATAAAAAGAAATCAAATACTTTACCTTTGTTACCATTTCAATGATATTGTTCAAATTTGATGTAGGATCTACACGAAGACGTAACAAGACAGGGTTTCCGCTAACAGAAGAAGTACCAATACCAAATTCTTCATCACCTGTATAGCGCTGAAGAAGAACAGAGAAAGCAGATAAGATGACACAGAAAGCAGTAGGACGAGCGGGTGTCATAGAGAATTGGACGAGACTCATCAGTGTCTGTTCAGACAAATTGAATGTCTGAACTTCTTCTACCGTACGAGCAGGCAATGGTCTTGGATAATCTGTGGGGACAAGTAAATCTGTCAAGTTTTGAAGACGTTGCTTCCATGATGTGATATGATCAGCAGTGTTCACCATTATTATGTACAATAAAATAAAATAAATAAAGTCAAGATGTGTCTATGTATATATATAAAAAAAAAGAAGCAAAGAGAAAATGGGATTTATTATCAAACTAGCTCAAAGCATGAAATATATAGGTTTTAAACGATTATCCAAAAATGGAATTGATGTAAAGATGAAACGACCTAGATCAACAGTCATGCACCATAAAATTCAAAAGAAACAGCCTATATGCGGAGTTTCACATAAATCTTCAAGATTAAGCTTCCAAAAAAGGTGTCACTTCAGATTATCAGTTAGGTTGAGTAGATTGTGCACTGATGTTTTTTTCGGGCTTAATTTTACAATATGTATCAGAACTATCCTACTTTTTGTTTGCTGCCAATAAGAACAATAAATACGTGCATATTTTCAATTCAAACACCTCTCTTTTCTTTTAAGCCAAAACTATAACCCATGCAAACGAGTTGAGTATACTCTAAAAGAAAACTCTTGTTGCTCCTCATCACAACAAATAGGACATTTTAGCATACGAAACTCTAGTTTAAACAACTGATGTGAGTAACCTTAAAAAGGTGCTCTCCATTCTGTCTAAAAAGATGCAAAGATTTATGTAGGTCTAAATCATATAAAAAATCTTAATCTTGTGCAGGCTTGGGCGATAGCTCGTCAGATCGAATAGTTGTGTCCTCTAAGTCAATTGACTCTTGTGTTGGTAGCTTGGAATAATGGGCTCTGTTGATCAGTCTGTAGTAACGAATGACAACATAAGCAAAGTAAAACTACAAATAAGTGATGTTAGATAGGCATAGACAAATACTTGATTAACTTACATGAATAAAACGCAAGATTACCAAGACAGCAATACTGACTTGACTTTCCATTTTGAATACACGATCATGCTCTGCTAACTTCTCAGGGTCGTCTATCAATTCAGGCATACTGTGGTCTGTATAGACAAACCAATTGACTGCAAACCAAATGGTAGAAACTACACTCACTAAACAATCAAGCAAAAAGAACATCGTATACCAGCGAGTGATCCGCACATTATCCTATAATTGAAATTGCACAAATGAGAAGATAATAAAGAGAAAAAAGGTTTTGCTTTACATGATATTGACCATACAAGCCATAAGCAAACACAGCGATTGCAAATAAAGAATATATATAAATGGTTGTAGCAGTTGTGTCGCTGAAATCAAATGACAGAATACCATAGAATCCAGAGAGCTTATTCAACTATATTTTGAATTAAGGTATAAGCCTACGTATATAAGAAGGAAAGGAGTTGTACTTACGATACCAAATACAGTGATAAGTGATACTCCTTTCAAAAGAAAAAAAAACAAAATTAGCACCGACTTTTTTTTCTGGTTAACATCATTTCAAAGCATTATGTTTCTACCTGTTTTAAGAGGAATGAAGCCACAACAGTGTCGACCTTTTGAAGATGGCATTTGTGAAATGAAGAGATTTTAAACCCAAAGAAAGGAAAAGAATCTCTTGGTAACTTCTAAGAAAAAAGCAACCATTTTCGTCTACAACTCCGACGGTCTTGCCGCGTTTTGAAATAGATCAAAATTCCCATTGTAACTCCCCTTGATTTATGAACTTGAACTCATACAAATTACTCTAATTGAATTCACTATGGAATTCTTCTTTTTTCTTTTCTCTGGTTCACAAAATACAAATACTCACAGGACTAGAAAAAGTAATTGTTATCTACATAATTTTTATATACAATAGTCTAACTCGAATAAAAGCTTTTTCTTATATAACAAAATCATAACGCCTGAAGAAGTTAAATTCTATCTGGAAGTTGAACCCAAACTACTAAATTAAGAAGTCATCAGATTTCATTTTTTTTTGTATTAAGAGTCACCAGATTTCAGTTTCCTAAATAATGAGACTTTTGGGATGCAAACTCAGCGTCCTAAGGCTACCTTATAAGGTTTGTCCTGCGTCGGCATACGAATTTAATAATTTTGATTGGATGAGATTTGGCTTCAGCGAGCAAAAACCAGGATTTGAGGACTTTGGATTCAACAATAGTCAGCATAACAATCAGAAGCTCCATTCAAAACATTATGTCAAGTTTCGCTGAAGAATTAGATAGTTGCATCGTAAAGTAATCATACAAGGTACCACGCAAAAAAAATGTTAGCATCACACACAGAGAAATCACCAAGCATAGCATAAAAGTACGAATAGATGGTAGATAGACTTATTATAGGTGTTCTGTTGAAATCGAGAGTCATAAGCAGTCTCTTCCTACCATTAGCTTTATCATGAACGCAAATCGTTGCAAGGCTGATAATTGATTGCTCAAAATTATTTAACAATTGAAGGACAGTGCTTTTTTTGACACTGAGGAAATTCAAGCTGCTCAATTTCTCCCAAAAGTCTTTAATCCAAATGACCAACGAATTTTAACAGCCATAACGATTTTGTGCAAAAAAGATTTGGAAAAACGGCAGCGAAAAGTCTTAAGAATAAAAAAAAAGCATGCTTATCACTGTATTTGAGGAAAAGAAGTAGAGTTGTCTTCAATATTACTGAAATCTGCAGATGGCTTCTTCAATGCATTTTTCATTTTGCTTAAAACATACAATGGCCTATTAAGACTATTCTTGGTCTACTTCTGCTGATAAACGCATTCGAATAAGCTATGATACTTTCCAATACTTTCAAGATGTTCGGCATGTCGAAGTCCTTCGGCTTCTTCCATGTCATAGCTGTCTTCAGCATTGGACAAATCAGCAGAAGCTGGCTCAATCGAGGAGAGACGCAGAGATAAAGGAGTTCTTCGATAAGGCTTGGTAGTATTTAGGCAAGAATAAGAATTAACACAATTCTGACTAACTCCACAATTTACTACCATCATTGGTAAAGGAATTGTACGAAGAATTATAGAAACCAGAATTAACTTAATTCAAAAACATGATCAATTGAATACTACAATACTTAGCTTTTCACCTATTTTCGCAAGCATGAAGCGAACGATCTCGAAACTAGCTTCAAATGCTTTCAAGCTTTTCATCTCTTCAGTGGCAATCAACTTTGCTTTTTGAGAGCTGTGGTAGGCCTTCAAGTCATCTTGACAGTAATCTGCAGTACTGACTTTTGTCAACAAATGCAATATGTGATTAATTCGCAAGACTATATTACGATCCATATAAAATGAATCGTATCGGTTATGATGCAATTCAGTCAAGCTGTTTTTACAGAGCAAGGATTCCATAAAAAAATGCTAGAGTTTGGTAAGAAATATTACAATCTGTAAGTCTGATAACATAATAGACTTACTTTTGACTATGCTTGATTCCAATCTTACTTCTTTGTTACCCAAGTCAAACGATCTCATATGTGCTTGAGAACGTCTTTGGTCGGATTCCAAAATAGAAAAAAACAAAAGGTCCAGAAGGCAAGCAGAAGGTAGAATCTTGGCCACTACGGAAGCAGCTGACTATAATGGTTGGTGATATAATATGGGTGTTGACTTCAGAATTAAAAACACTTGTGCTATGGTGACACTTGGAAGCATGATAAGATACGAGAATTATGCACGCCATTTTTTATGGTCTTCTAATTAAAGGCAAACATGAATTGAACTTTGTTGTATTTTGCATCACAAGAGAGGCAGATAGTATGATTTATGCACGAATGTTTGTACTAAACTCAAGTTACAGAAATTTACTGTGTTACTTTCAATTGTTCAATGTGTTAGTAAAATTTATAGATTGGCACAGATGCAAGCTCTCTTTATGATTATCGATGTATGTTGTTATTGACAGATGAAGCAGGTCAATGTGTATCTATTTAAGTAAATTAGACTGTATCTTGTACTTGCAAGAAAATACTATCTCTCTCTGTCTGCCATGTAGGTAAAATATGATAAGATAAAAGAAACCAAATGTTTGTACAAATATATACGTGTATATATGATATGTTCCAAATGTATAAACAAGATCATTTTAAAGGAAAGTTTACATTTTTTTTCTGTGAGGCATTCAGTTACGTAAATCGAGTTTTCTTTTTCCACTGACAGAAGCCAGAAAGAAGAAATGGAGTAAGCCAGATCTTTTTCTCTATCTTATACAGAATATGAGAAGATGCAGCACACAGCCTATCGTACTTCAATTAATATTACATCTTTCCTTTTTTGAAAACTTCTAGATGGCTTTGTGTTTTTAGATGATGTATTAGAGAGGGGCTTCTTCTCTTCTTACGGCTCCTGAAAGATCAGGATTAAGTACTCCTTAGATTTAATTTCTCTTGAGAGAATTAGAAAAGTAAATAGAAGTTTTATTAAACGTCAGTTTTGTTTTGAAACATTGCATTTGTAAGTTTTTTTCTATTGTGCCACTAAAATGCGGAAATATTTCATTTGATATAGTTGAACAAGAAGTTTATACTACAACTTGATGGAAAACTAGTTATTGTTCTTTTTTACTATCGAAGTTCGTGTTTACATACAGCCACTCAAGATTTGTTTCCTACATCAATACAGTCGAGATAGAGCCAACAATAGTAGGAAACTGTATGAGGTCTCTTAGAGTAAACTATTCATTGTCAGCACATTCGACACGCAAAGAAAAAAAGAAGAGAGGGGAAGGGGGAGTTCATACACTCTAGAATTATTAATGAAGTACTCCTTACATTGAAACCGCATGTTGTTTAGAAGAACGATCTTCTTCTATTTTCCCGAAAGCAAGTGAAAGGGGAAGAACATATAAAAGTAAGAGAAGCCTGGGTGTTTCTTTCTTTTTTTTTTGTTAACACTTCTTCATCTTATCACAAATGCGCCAATTTGCTCTCATCGCACTTGCTTTAGTAGTTTGTCTTGTCGATACTGCATTCGGAGAGATTCAAAGTATGGTGTCTAATGAAAAACAGATAAATAAAGTAGTTGCTGGAGGATCAGGCGTTCTAACCGAAAATGACACTTTTGTAGCCCAAGCTCAGGCTAACTCTAAGCGTGGATTGCTAGACAATGGAAGTTCAGGTGGTGGGGATCTGACTGGAAGTCTTACTAAAGGTCTTTCAAATGGTTTGATTGGTGGCGGTAGTGAGCATGGTGCTCAAACAGAAAGTACAAAAGGCCATTCAAGATCTAACCAAAGAAGTCGTCGCCAATAAATTCCGCTATAATCTTTTATACTCTAGCAATCATTTTGCTTCATACGTATACATTAGCTCTCTAAGCTCAAAAACTAGCATTCAATAATAAAGGCATATTCAATTGTGAGCATCATCAATGATGACCTCAACATATATACTTGTTTTCCTTCGAATAATAATTTATGGGAAAAGAGGATTACCCTTAATGTCTAGTTGACTCTCTCTATCTCTCTTTATTCTAGCAAAGATTTGCTTAAACAGTTTTCGCTTAAGTGCCAAAAAGAACATAACTCGGAATGAAGGCGTCTCGAGACAACGGTTAAAATGGCTTGAAAGATGTTGTTGTTGTTGTTCTTAGATCCAGCATAAGTTTAATAATTAGAAGCAAGAGGAATGTATCTTGCAATGAATTCTATGTCTTGGCCTCCCTTCATTTACCTTCTAGCTACTGGGTTGATAATTCAGGATGTGCTGCCTTTGTTTGCTCATTCTATTATGCATTAGTTATATCGTTGACTCAGGAATAATGAGATCTTATGCAACATCAAAGAAGCTAAATTGATACATGGGTGAATCGGTTGCGGCAATACATGCCATTAGGGCGAAATCAGCGTCATTCATCTTCTTCTCTGGCAATAGCCATTGGGGTTTCTTATAAACATTGTTCGTATAATAATATCATCTATTGATTGTTCTTGTACAAACATGTATAAGAAGCTGACAAAGGAATCCCTCAACAGCACCCATTACAACTCAGTTCATGTACCTGATTCTCTTGATTGACAAATATATAGAAACACACAATAGAATAGGCTTTATAATTACCTACAGACCTCTAAAGAATAGTGAGAACACAGTTTCATGCACACTAGCCAGTTTTGTGGAGTTGAGTGCTTACTTCGTATGTTTTGAGTCTTGTTACATAGGAAAAAAGAGTATTGTCTATATAACTTGCAATACACAAACTTCAATCAATACACAGACCAATATGCTTACATACAGCATCGCTTTAAGTAAGTCAAAGGACAATTCATATTTTGAACAATCGAAATGTTGATAAAATGATGTGACCAATCAACTACCTATAGCTCACTTCTTTCTTTACATATTACTAGAGATGATTACTTCTTTTTTCAGAAATGCTCAAACTTTGTTAATGCAACAGTAGTTATTAGCTGCTGCTCTCAGTATCTGTCATCTATTGCATGAATAATATACCGAGAAAGAAAGATGCATTGTAGCAAGGTTGTAATTACGCGTAAATTTGTGTTGGTTAAACCGAATTAATCCATAACTTGTCTTTATTTTGGACTTTGGCTATGGTTGAAGTAAGCCTGATACTCGAAGCTGTAAAGATTAAACAGAAAGTCAACATGTATGTACGCTACTTAATGTTTTATATGCTTGAAAGAGGTTTGATTTGATTTCAGCATGTGTTTGACAAAAGAGTGCACAACCCAAGAGTGTCAATACTCTCAAGTCGAGCTGCTTTTGTGCGTCTTTTAAAGTAGACCGTGTAATTCTGATTTGAAAAAATACTCCACCTTTCACTGCCATACATGTTATATAATTATGAGATGATAGTTGGATGCAGGTATGAATGCATATGCAAAAACTTATAGAGGGACAAGATATATAAAAGATATGGCATATCTGTAAATAGCGATCGTTTGAAGGACTGCCCTCATCTTTTTCTTTTTAAAGCACTCAAATGCTAAAAGTGATGTATTTCCTTGCAAACGACGCATTAGTAAGAAGATGTCAGGTAGATGAACACTTTGGTATATTCAATCTGCAAAAGAGGGAGAGACGAGAAACTAGATTGTATACACATTTAAAATGAAGCTGCAAAGCATTTGAAACGCATGTTGTGTGAAAAAATCGTCTCTTTGTTTGCTAAGATGAATGAGAAGAAAGATAGAAGAGATTGTCTGCTCAATGACAACAATGAAGAGCCAAATCAAAATCAGACTACGCTTAGTTATCATCCTTTTGTTCAACAAATATCATATCTACTTAAAATACAATCCTATATGTGCTAACTTAAGCGTATAAAGATCAATCGACATTCTTTGATTACCACATAACCAATGGGTTAATGTGTTGACAAGAATAGCTTAAATTCATTTCAGTAAATGAAACAATGGCACCTTATTATGCAAACCTATTTAAGCACCGAAGCAAACGTCATCTTTTTTGGGATAAAGTCTGCTACTTTTTTTTTTTTATTTGCGCAGTGCGTGAAATTGGTTCGAATTTAAGAGAACTTGATTAAAACCCCCTTCCGATTAAATAAAAAAAATTTAACCCTTCTCCCCACTCTATCATACTTCATTACAATGGCTACATCTGCACTTGGATTACAGTTTGCCAAGAGAGCTATGAGTAAAGAAAGAAAGAAACACAATTTGAAAGCAACCCTGCTTACTCTGTTTAAAATATAGCTTTGTCTGCTCCTAAGACTTTCGCAGCTACTTCACAACGCTTCATGTCAACTGAAGTTGTCAGAAACATCGATCAAATCAAAGACATCACTGTTACTCCCAACAACAAAGCAGGTTAGCATCGCCATTTCTAGAGAATCAACCTCATCTGACACTTGTATCTAGAATATGTCTTGTCCACTGTCGATCGTGTCGTCAACTGGGCCCGTGAAGGTTCTATTTGGCCCATGACTTTCGGTTTGGCCTGTTGTGCTGTTGTAAGACAAAGAAAGAAAACGATTAAAACTTCCTTAGATTACTCAATTGATATCGATAGGAAATGATGCACTGTTCCACTCCTCGTTATGATCAAGATCGTATCGGTATTGTTTTCCGTGCTACTCCTCGTCAATCTGATATCATGATTGTTGCTGGTACTTTGACTAACAAGATGGCTCCTGCCTTAAGAAAGGTTTACGATCAAGTAAGCAACAACACATTCTCGTTTTTGTTAGCAAGGAAAAGTAGACTTATGATTTAATAGATGCCCGAACCTCGTTGGGTTATTTCTATGGGCAGTTGTGCTAACGGTGGTGGTTACTATCACTACTCTTACTCTGTTGTTCGTGGTTGTGATCGTATTGTTCCTGTTGATATCTATGTTCCTGGTTGTCCTCCTACTGCCGAAGCCTTGCTTTACGGTATCTTCCAATTGCAAAAGAAGATGAGAAGAGTAAGTTCTGTTGATTGAAAATAGTCGTCTTTGATAGACTAACATACGTATTTCGAATTTTTAGACCAAGATCACTCAACTTTGGTACAGAAAGTAAAAGAAAAGGAAGGAAAGGAGAATAAAAGAGAGGAAGAAAAAGCACAACTTTTGGAATATATATTTTTTGTTTGTCTCAAAATGCCATTTACATAATCATTTAGCAGTAATAAAACAAGGAGCTCCTTTTTTGACAGATCCTATGTGATTATTGTGCTAGATTTTACTTAATTTCACTCTAGTTAGATTGAATGTTGATCAACCCTGATTGGTTTAGTCAATCATGCCTATGGAGTAGAAAAGATGATGGATTCAATGGATGTGATGCAATCGGATACTGTTGGTTGTTTTTCAGTTGTTGCGAACAAGACTACCAATATGTATATATTATAGAAACAAATAAGAAGGATATGGGTGTAAAGACCAATTGATTATAGTACAGAGTTCTTCATGTGCCTATAAGTATGATGTTCTCTCTGCAATTAAAAAAACAGATACCAAAACAAGCAAAGAGATCTTCATTTCAACAGCCAAATGTCCCTTTTTGAGACACTACTTCGTATCATATTGTCTTGGCTCACAAAAGAGTTATGAACAACAAACAATCAGTTCGAGTTGATTGTTGAAAAAAAAAAAGGCTATCTTTTGAGTCTAATTTACTTCTAAGCTCAGGAAATGATTCAAATTCTCTGATGTGAAACAAATCCAGAGTGACTATCAATAAAATCATAGCACTCACTAAATCTCTCCTTTAGTTCAGTTGAATGCTAGATATAAGAATAGGTATCATATAGCTTGAGAATTCTGCAGGTCTAATTTCGTCGTAATTGATGCTAATATGCTGACTGTATTCTTTGTAAGAGATTGCCATTCTCAAAAGCCTCAAGTTCTTCTGTAACACATAATCGTTTTGGTAAGTGAATGTAGCAAAAGCTTCACTGCGCAAGGTAGTGAAATATGTTGTTTTTAATAAGATGATCATCATGGTAACAGCCCATTTTACTTTCTGATAAAAAAAAACATTTCTATTTATATCTGTTTTTGGTTTGAGCCTGTTTTTTGTGCCATAAAAATAACTTAGCGGTATCCGACAACACCAGATCGGGTAAAGCTCTCTTATTCTTTAAAGAAAGAGAGAGAGAAAAAAAATCAAGTTTATTTTTTCATATAGAAAAGAAACAGAGAGTGGCTATATTCTGACTTGAAGAAAACAAGGAGAAAAAAGTGCTTTAGTCATGCTTTTGTAAGTGATGTACAATGCAGCAAACTTAGCCTTTTCCTTTGCTTAGAAATAAAATCTACCACATATACCGCTCAGTAAAAGTTTTTGAGATTTTCTCTTTTTTTTTCTCGGGAGTGGAAAGTAGATCAGTTTATAATCCGATGGGCCATGCGTATATAGGAAAGAGATAGATGCAACGTTAAAATAAACATTATATTTTGCACTGACTGTGAAGGCTTTGCTAGATATCAATTCTAAAGAAAGCTTATTCTTTTTTTAATATCAAGGAGCTGTCACTTAGTTTCAATTGTTCTAAATTTAAATGTAGTTAACCTTTCTTTCTCTTAGTAACAAAGAGCCTCTTTCTCTCTATCACCAAGAAACAAAAGTCTTGGTTTTCTTAAGTAGCCGTAAATGGCATCATCTATCCTCTCAACACCAAACTTACCCCTTTGAGAAAAAAGAGAGATCTATAAAAGTATAAAGCCCCTTTTTACGATCGTTTCAGACTCCGTCCTTTTATGATTTTAAAAAGTGTCCATTGGCGTTGCAGCCATTGTATCCTATATATGATCTCCGTTACTTGAACACTTTCTATTTATATATTTTTTGCTTCTTTTGATTTTTAGCCTCTTTTTATTTTTTTCTCTTCTCTTCTTATCTCTCATTTCATTTTACATCAACATTTACCATGTCAACTACAGGAAGAGAAATTGATGAAGCTACTAGAACTGAGGCTGATGCTATTACCACAACAGAAGCTGTAAGAGAAACAACACAGGCTGCAGAGACAACCACTCGAGCTGAACCAACCAGAACGGTCGAAGCCACAACAGCAACAAGAGTAAGCGAAGCCACTACCTCTAGTGAACCTGAAGCCAGTACCACAGAGGAACAAGTAACAAGAACAACAACGGTAGCAGCAACAACAACTCAAGAGGAGCCCACAACTACTTCAGCTGCCGAAGCAACTACTACTTCAGCTGCCGAACCTACCACTACTTCAGCTGCCGAACCCACCACCACTTCAGCTGCCGAACCCACCACCACAAATCCTGTTACCGAATCAACAGCAACAACAAGTGTTGCCGAGCCCACAACCACTGTTGTTCAGCCTACAACTACAGAAGATCCCGTCAGTTCTACAGAGAATCCTATCACATCAACAACAGTGGCAGAACCAACCAGTGAAGCTAGTGCTAGTACGACAGCAGAGAACGTAAGTACTCCTACTACATCTAGCATTAGACCCACTACCACTATCACATCAACGAGTCTTGTTGATCCAACAGACACGACTTCTACCCCTTTTATTTCTACTACAGCAGCTCTAACATCCTCTTCTTCTTCTATCCCTGAAATCACATCCACCTCCGATCTGCCTGTTTCCAATACCATCATTACCTCTGACACAATTACTCCTACCTCTATTGCCACCAATACTGTTGATTCGACAACTTCTTCTGCGCCTGCATCTTCTACAAATATTGAATCAACTCTATCTTTTACCACATCTGCTCCTATTACCACAACTGAATCAAACATTTTACCTCCCATTACAACTGAATCATCTACTTTATCTCTCACTACAACAACTGAACCTTCTTCCACAATCGAACCTTCTTCCACAATCGAATCTTCTTCTACAATCGAACCTTCTTCCACAATCGAACCTTCTACTACTACTGAACCTTCTTCTACAATCGAACCTTCCACTACTGCTGAACCTTCCACTACTGCTCAACCTTCTTCCACAACTGAATCACCCAATTCTTCTTCTTCTTCTTTGATTGAACCATCTACTATTATTGATACTGATACTCCTACAACCACCGTTACTTCATCTGAACAGACGAGTCAGATTTATAGTACCACAACCGACATAACTCCTACGTCAGCTGCCACAAATGTACAAACAACAACAAGAGCAGCAACAACAAGGACAGCAGAACCAAGCTTTTTTAATACTTACTCTACTATCTTACCTACATCCGATATCTATACATACAGTCAACGATTCCCAGAAACAATTACACCTACATCCTCATACAGATACTACACAACAAGTATCACTGTCTCCACTGATTTCACAACAACAACAGCCATTGTTTCTGATGGTATCACTGTCACTGTTACCACAGTTATTCCAACAACGTAAGTGATTATCAACTCAAATATGCATTAGTGTATTAACCAAAAGAAAACTTCTTTTTTTTTTCACAGAACTGTCATACCTACCCTAGCACTTGACAAGGATGGCAGTGTAGGACAAAATTCTTCTTATGGATCCAATACAGGTAGCATTATTGGCGGTGTTGTTGGAGGAGCTGCTGGTCTGGCTTTGATCGTGGCTGGAATCGTCTTACTCCGACGACGTAACCGTAAGAGTGCATTTGCTCGAGATCAACATAACAGTCAGATGTATGATGATGAGTTTTATGCAGATCCTTATCGACAAAACGAATGGGGTCAAGCAGCAGGTACTGGTATGGAACCATCACAGCGAATGAATCATACAGCCAATATTTTGGATGATGATGATGAAGACTTTTATAGATCAAGATCTAATCGCAAAAAGGCTTGGTGGTCTCCTTCTACCTACTTTAAATAACTTTCACTTTTGTATAATAAAAAAATAAAGTAGATTATGTAATTTATCTTGACAAGGAAGAAGTGTATATCCATAGTTAGCTTATAGGTGAAGGGATTTTTTCTAATTGGCTCTATTTCGTGTGTGTGTGTGTGTGTGTATATAATGTCTGTTTATGTCAACATACGATTTTCTATTCTTTTCTCTCTCTTTCCTTTCTGCTTATATCTAATCATGGAAAGCGATACAACTGTAAAAGAGCGCGTCTGCAAAATATGTCTTGAGAAGGACCAAATTCAACATTTAATATCACCATGTCGTTGTAAAGGTTCTATGTGAGTGTTTTTTATATGAAAAGAACAGCACATGTCCTTTTTTGTCTCATGCAACATCAGCAAGTATGTTCATCCTCATTGCATGGCAGGATGGCGAAAAGCTCTCTTACAGACAGGTAGAGAAAGCGACTTATATCACTGCCAACTCTGCAAACATCGCTTGTGGGTAAAGCAACGTTACTTATGGGCTACTCTATTGCATTATAAAGGTAAATTCTCTTTTTCTGCATATATAACAAGAAAATGAGGTTTCACAAAACATTTTTTTTGAAAGCCTTTCGAGCTATCATAGCAGCTTTGTTGTTAGGTCTTTTGTTGGTTCCAGCAGGTAAATGACAACAAAAATAAGTAGAAAATGACAACTTATGTTGAATGCAATTAGGCAGTATCATGAAGGCATTTATTCATTTCTCTGTATTCTTAACAAACCATTCTGGAGGAATCACACAAGCATGGACATCCAATCAGTTCTTTGAGTTGACAACAGCATCTATTTTAGCTTCTCTGTCTCCCCCTGAAACAAAACCGGTTTCTTCCTCTAATTTCCGTGCACTTTATTCGCCATTCCCAGTCTGTTTCATCAATTCAAATCAGACAGACTCACATGCCTTGTTCAACAGTGCCTTACTGTATTATTTCTTGTTCCCCTTTGCTGATGATCGTTTTTGGAATTTCATTCTCTGTCGACTAGAACATTTTCACCTCGGCTTCTTTTTATTAGGCAGTGTCAACAACATCTATTTTACCTATAAAGTATTGAATGATATGTTTGATATTGTCTTGCTGGGACAGGATAGTCAGCAACAAGAACAAGAACAACAACAACAACAACAACAACAACAACAACAGACTAACATAAGCAAACGACTCAGTCGATTACTAAAGGGGTTCCTGTTGATATACTGTTGCTCATTAGTAGTTCTATTTTGGATCCATTTCAATATCTTTGCATTCCATATAGATGCTCGTTTTGAATATACGTCAAAGCAGTTTGTAGCAGAGTTACCGCTTTGGACACTGAGATGGATCACTTTAGGTATTGCTGTCGGTGATTTTGCAGCAAGAGGTATTTATCGTTGGTTAGGTGGAATAGCCAATTGTGTGGATCAAGAAGATGTATTATCTTTACCAGAAGATACATAACAAAAAAAAGAAACTGTATATTATCTGTAACATATAAAATCATTCACTGTTGTAGTTTTGTTGTCAATGTAAATACTTTGTATCGAGGATGTTTAAAGAGAAAGTGCAATAACTATCATCATGCGAACCACAAACGCACAGACTCTTATTCTTTTGAACCATTATTAAATTTGATGTGTTAGAGACACACAAGACACTCTTTAACGATCAATTCAAATGAACTATATTTTATAACAAAAAACACAAGGCTTTAAAGAACAAAAGAAGAATTGTTTCTTCTCTCCATCTTTCTTCCTTTTTTTTAAAGACAAAAGCAGTATATAGAAGAAGTGAAGTCAAACAAAGGATAGACGCCTTTGTTTTGTCATTCTTCTATAGGAAAACCAAGAGAAGAGAATCAATGAGATTCAATAGATGACCCCATAGAACAAGAAAGTGTCATTGAAGTCAAGGCTGATTGAGCATCTAACAAAGTATGGCGACAACACACATCTTGATCTACCCAAGAAGGCAAATAAGCAAATCCTATATCATATTCTATTCGCCACAAATAAGCACGTCGAATAGCAAACTGAAGGGGATTTGCATGATATTGACAGGTAATTGATTGTCTTTCAGTTGGTCCGGTAAACATGAGCTCCAACACAACATCTGTGTCTTCTTTAAAGGCATATTCCATATGTTGTCGAATGATATTATCTTTCCTGATGGCTAGATGAGTATGTCCCTGTAGACGCATACGTTCAATCTGCTTGCTTGTGGCCAAGTCGAGCTGTAGCCATTTGCTCTTTTGCCATTCAATTTCGTAAAGCGGCTGAAACGGAAGGGTGCGTCTCTGTCGACTAAACTGGATTTTGGTTGATTGACTCAGGCTATATCGCTTCAGTTGACAGAGAGGTATACTTTCACGTATGTTGCATTGTGTCATAGGAGTTGCTCGGTGAGCTAGAGTGATCTTTTCGAGGCAATCTTTACTTTCTTTTTGATGCATTTTGTTCCGCATCCAATCAGCAAGCAATTTGCGATAACTTTGTTTTAGTTTCTTAAAGATGTTTTCCATGGTCATGGTTACAAGACGGTTTTCTCTTCTAGAGGGGTTTTCTTATATACATTTACTTGAGAAATTTGATTGTCTAGAGAGTAATGAAGTCATAAGAACTTAATTGATTATGCTCATTGAACTGGGGGCCAACCTGATTAAACCCAAAAATCATGCCATAGAAGAAAAAGGACAAAGTCATGCTGAGTTGATGCTTATAAAGGCAAGAAAAAAGAAAGAAAAGAAAGGCATAGAAACTAATTATTCAATTAATGATCAACAAGACTTAATTTCATTATGATCTTCTGTTTTCCTTTTAATAAACCTCTAATAACACATTTCCTATTTAAACAGTAGCCAACATCCTTCTCTCTCTCTCTTTTTTTTTTCATAAGCCTTATAAGCTCTATACTCAAGACAAAAGAAAGCTTTTGAATGGATATTTTTTAATCATTTTTTTTATTTTAGAATTGCTTCAAGATAAAAAAAAACTTAGGGAGCAACTTAAGCTTCAACAGGCTCAGCAGCAGCAGGAGCAGGTCTGAAATCTTGAGCAGTAGGTTCAAGGATAGGGGTTTCGTCCTTGGGCTCGAGGATGGTGACGATATCAGGAAGAGTTTGCTTGGGACCGTTACGACCAGTAGGGTCACTGTCCAACATGATCTTGACCTTAATACCCAAGACACCTTGACGCAAGTCAACGTGACGAACGGCAGTAGTGATGAATTCACGGGCAGGGTTACCGGAGTGGATCATGAAACCGTCAGCGAACTTCATGGCCTTAGCACGGGCAGCACGGACCTTACCAGAGACGACAACTTCACAACCCTTGGCACCGGATTCCATAACGAAACGGACAACACCGTAACAGGCACTGATAGAGAAAGTTAGAATTACATCTTTTTTTCTTGTAATCGTAAAGACTTACCGACGGACAGCCAAACCGTTAAGGAGCTTGAACTTGACAGACTCACATTGAGCAATGGCACAGAGACCACGGTTTTGGACACGTTCGGCGTAGAGCTCAACAGCATTTTCGGGGAACTTGAAACGCTTTTGAACAAGGGTGGTCAATTCACGGATACGACGACCCTTTTCACCAAGAACCTTTTGGGTGTGAGTAGCACGGATGATGATTCTGAAGATCAAATCAGTTAATAGCAAGTCAAGCATTCCTCTTTTTTTTTCTCTCTCTCTTACTCAGTACGGGCAGGGGTGACACGGACTTCAACACCAGCGTAACCTTCTTCGGCAAGTTCACGAGTGAAGAACTCGTTCAATTCGGCGTAGAAGACACCATCGGCGACCTATCCAATGAAAGAAAATAAATAATCTTGTTTGAACAGTTGATGCTGATGTTTTAAAAAAGAAGGCTGTTATGTGCATTGTCCAATCGATCACTTGTCCATGCAAAGTTGATTTGAATCGTCGTAATAAGTATTGAACATGGATTGCCACATGACATTATACAGCAAGCTAATTTTTTAAAAAAAAATTGATTCTCTACTTACAAACTAATATTGAAGTTAGTAATCCATTCATCCATCTATCGTCTTTCTCTTATTCATCTATCAGTATTACCTTTCTCTTCTTGGAGATTTGAGCTGCAACAGCGGCCATATTGTATATCGATTAAAAAGGAGGGAAATCTAGCTTTGCCAAGTTACCACTTGCTTTTGGCCCCCCCTCCTGTCTCCCCCCCTCCTCCACTCTTTTTCCACCCAACCTGAGTTGCACCACCTCGAGCGAGGGGGGGGAGTAGAATAAGATTGACAAGTGAGAGAAAAGAGACAAATGAACAAAGTCCGGTACTTGAATCTCCGAGTCCGGTTTGAGCTTTCGTTTATTAATGTAATTTTTTTTTAAAAGACAATCATGCGGCTACACCAAAAGAATCTATTAACATGGCATTGATGATATTTACCCATTCTTGAGCATGTTTTCGATCTTCAAAGGTATATGTCTTTTCAGGCTATGTAATGTATGAGTTGAACATGTATAGACATAAGCATTTAAATATAATATAATTTACCGTATGCAAACAAAAGATAGATCGGCCTTTTAGTTCAGGTAAGAGATGAGAAGTCCAAGGTATTTCACACCTTAGATTGCCGTCTAATGCATGTTTCGCACTGCCTTCATCAAGATACAATAGCCTTGGTCTGTTGGTTAATATCAGGTTCCTCTTTTTTGATAGTAAGCCTCTCTTTCGAGTGACTCGGCCTGATTTGATGACTGATTCATTTGGATATAAATGTGGCACCCTTTATTATCATTATTATTAGTTAGAAAATATAGAAAGAAGTAAAGAGAAGGTAAAAAAAAGAAATGCTCTGTTTTTTTTTTTGGTTTATTACCATGGTGGATGTGCTTGTCCAACTAATCTATCAGGTATACTTTGAGTGGAGGAAGATGGTGTACTACTCAGTTGACTTGTTCTCTTTTCTTGATCTTGTAATTGTTTTGCTTTTGATGAAATTGTTGGTATTGATTGGGCTGTTATCACTTCTTCTTCTTTTGACACTGGCTGTGAAGTATTGACAACATATTCGATCTGTGGATCATTGTCCTGAAATGGGTTGTTCTGTTCAATTGCTTCAATGACTGGATGAGCACGCTTGTTGGTACCAAACCACATATCCTCAACTTCTTCTTCTTCACTGTTATCCAAATCAAATTTAGGCGGTGTGACAGGATGTTGTCTGGCCTCTTCTAGCTTCTCTCTTAAGTTGGGTGGTGTTGCTTGGAATAGATGATCCCAATCGACATCTTCAAAAAAGGGATGATCTTTGATGGCTTCCATCCCTGTAACACCTAATCTTGTCTCAGGCTCAGATGTCAATAGACGTTGTACGATGTCTTTGCCTGTCTCAGGGAAATCCTCAGGCACGACATAATCTAGGTTTTTGATCTTCTGGAAGATCAGATAATCTGTAGCAGCCTTGAAAGGGGATTTTCCAGACAACATCTGATAGATAACACAACCAAATGCCCAATAATCAGCTCTACAGAAACAATACAGAGTAAGTCATGGTGATATCGATACTTTTGTGTTTTCTCGTTTTACTCTTTTGAGACTGGATCACTGCGAAGTAATTCAGGCGATACATATTCTGCTGTGCCTACAAATGAACGTGCTGCTGTATGCTCTTCTTCTGAATGATCTTCTTTCTCCATCAAAATCTTCGCTGATCCAAAGTCTGTAATTTTGATATGAAAATTATCATCTAATAAAATGCTATATGTAGACAGATAATCGTAAGTCTTTAATAAATTGGCATTTCTACATCTATCCATTTTACTTTTCTGGTTTAATATCTCTAAAGAAAAACAAAGTAATTCAGTGATTCTTTCTTTCTTTTTTTCTCTCTCTTTTTTTTTGTGTATATACCTATGAATGACTCCTTTACTATGAATGTGGCTCATGGCTGAAAATATCTCTGCTGCATAAAATCGAGTGGTCTCTAGATCGAAAGGTGCTAGCTATAATAGATACAATGGATCAATTGCAAAACTCTCTAGCGAATTATACAGTGTCTCTCTTACTCTTCGAATAAATGTATATAATTCACCACTCTTAGCTAAATCCAATACAAAGTCTATCGGATTTGAACTTGCATTAGCTTGAAAGAGTCATCGAAACTTATGCCATCTTACATAAACTGCGGTTATCTTTAAAAGTCCAATAGAGTTTAACAATGCCTGGATGATTCATTCGACTGAGCGCATCTCGCTCAATCATCACGTATTTCACTTTATTGTTCTTCACAATATGGGCTTTATCAAGACGCTTGACAGCATAATGTTTGCCAGTACGCTTATCTCTGCCCACCAGTACCTAACAAATACTATCATATGAGCCTATCAAAAAGATAACAGATTTATAACTTGTGACTTTACAGTAGAATAGGAACCCTCACCCAAAATATCACCATAGTCAAAGTCAGTTACAACCCGACGGTGATGATGAAGTGGATGAGAGGGATCGTCTACATCTGTACTCAAAGTAGGATCGCGCCCATTGATCTGTGTTGATAGATTTGGAGGCGTTGGTAATGAGACCATTGGATTGCAATAAAAAAAAAGGGGGTGAAAGAAAAGAGAATAGGTTTGTAGAAAACAAAAAAAAAACGACCAAAGAAAATGATGTGTAACCTATACACGGTGAAATACACCATTTCCGGAAATAGAATGCATACACTTAAAATAAGGGACACTATCACAAACTTAAAGGGGAGAGGGGTCAGTGTATGACTGTGCAGAGACCGATTATAGACTTAAAGAAGAAGAGGAGAAAGAAAAAGACTATCTTGACTACTCTACTCATTGGCTTATAGGAACTCATTCGCCTTCCCTCCCCCCCCCCCTTCCTTCTTTTTTTTTTTATTGTGAGTATGGCGTCTAAGCACTATAAAATGGTGATTTTTTGACTTGATATTTCATTTACTAGTATCTATCTAGATAGGCTACAGTTATTTTTTGGGAAAGAAAAATTTCAAAAGAGAATACACCGACAATTCTCACTGAATAGCCTGTCTTTTGCATGTCTTCAGTAAACTCTCCTCTTTTTTTTTTCTTTGTCATACTATTGAATGCACAGGATAAGAGGAGCTGTTACTATGGAGGATCTTAATTGTATAACTTGTTTATTACTCATTTTGGTATTGTTAGTTGCAACTACCCTGCTTCATTCGCTTTGCATTAGACTTATCCTGTTTGGATATCACCTACTCTAAACATATAGAAAAGAAGGGCTCGTTGAACAAAGTACTACTGGAATTTAAGAGGAGATTGGCTGTCAGAACACAATCTGCATAAAAAAATGTGTTTGTTTGTATTGAACTTTATTGCAAATCACTATATTGGGTTTAGTCTGACAAGAACAAGAAGTAGAAGGTAAGGAGAACTGAACTTGGAGTTGAAATCCAGCCAATATCGATAGCTCAAACGATAACATATACACAATGGCTCGAACAAAAAAGAAATTACAGTTGAATACTGTGTTCAGGTTTTATTGTCTCACTAAAGGGTTCTTCTTGTGAACATGTTTAAGTCTATCATAAATCCAATCCATGGCATTTCTACATTTCATATCAGGTTTAAGACGAGGGTATTGATTTAAGGCGAGTCGATAATAATCTTTGCCTAACTTGTATTGCCTTGTTTTGCCTGCAAATCTTAGAATGGCATCTAATACCTTGACAGAAGGTTGAAATCCAAAGCCAGGTGTTCGTTGTACACCCTTCATTAAATTAGCTGCTCTTTCAGGACATAATGAGTAGAGACGGTCGATCGCTTCCACGGCCACTGAAATATCTTGTCGATCGTAGTGAAAATTCTGATTAGCTTGAGCTACTGCATTCAATAATGCAATCACCAAGGAATCATCTACTTTCAAATCAATATCTAATGCGTTGGTAGCCACTGTAGGTCCATGAGCAGCAGCTATCTTCTGAGCCTTTTTGGCCAAGAGAGAGGTGGATGATTGAGGCTGATTCTTTTGCCCAACTCGTTGCATGACATCTTGCCAGACGCGACGGATACTGGTCATCTGGAATTTAGGTTCTAATAGGCAACACGCCTTGAGAGCAAGAGAATAAGTGATGGCATCAGGAACCATGACTGTATCAACCGAGATACGCTGTAATTGACTTAGGGTCTTTTCAGGCTGGTTATTGTTGTTGTATACTTTCATCAGGCTGTTCATATGAAGAATGGTAGGTGTCATATCAAAATCTTCAATTCGTTGCATCCATGCTTCAGCAGACTCGACAGCTTGAGGAGAATTGCTTTGGGCATAAGCACTTAGCATATGTGCGAATGTATGGTTGTTGGGCTCAAATCCTCTTTTTCGCATCTAAAACTGAACGTTAGTCAACCAGCTAAATCCTTTGCTGTTCCGTTTTCCTTACTTGATTATAATACTGCTCTGCATAATTTGCTCTACCATGAAAGGCACAGTGATTAATCAATTGATTCCAAACTACAGTAGACTGTAGATAGATAGGTAATGCTTTGACATAATCAGCTGCATCCTCGATCGTACCCATTTTCAGGATACGAGCTACTTTATCTGAGGCACCATAAGGATCTTCGGGCTTCATGTAGGTGTATCTGTTTGCTTTTGCTAAAGGGGAATCTACTTCGATATAACGACGGGATGAACGAGAGGGTTCGATCGGCTTCTTCGATTGTTGATTGGAAGCATGTCGACAAAAGACAGCATTAGGTGCAACTAGATACGATTTCGGCAAAGATCTCGGTATAGTTTGTTCTAATCGCAAAAGACACTGCTTCAACATGTTGAAAAGATCCTCAGGAAAAAAAAAAGAAGGTTACAGTCAATTATGCAGGGCATTTTCTGAAAAAAAAAGTGTGACTATTGTTTTCTCAAGAACTAGTCTTTAGTTCATGCAAGCATAGAAAAATCAAAAAGATGACACTAGTGACAAAAAACACTCTTTTATCGTTTAACAGTACCATTAACAAACTCTACAAAACGATCCATCATGGCTTGCCTTGAAGAGCTGTCTTCTACCAAAATATCAAGGAACATAAACCAAAGATGAACACCTGTAGGCTCTTGGACTACCATTGTCTGCACACCGGATCCTGTGGCTCTTGAAGCCAAAATACCGCCTTCTTCCAACAAGACTTCCTTACCACCTAACAAGACAAGCAAACGACGAGGTATAAAAGAAGCCAGCTCATTTGTCTGACGAAGGTATCTAAAGGGAGGTATATCATCTTCATATTCAGTATCTTCTGGTCCCATATAACTTTCTTCCATGCGCTCAATTGACTTTTCTGTCAAAATGTCCGCGCCCAAATTAGCATGCCATGAGGGACCTCCTGCTTCAAGACCAGTGTAGGGTGATGCGCAGATCATGCCAGCAGGTCGCTTATCACTTGGGATCTTATGGAAAAGGGTATCCAACAGAATGGCCACACCAGCATCATCACCGCCTACAATGATTTTTTGAGGAGGAATATGCATTGTATCGACAAGCCAATCATATGTCTTGGCAACATCTTTCATAGCCGTTGGAAACAATTGTTCGGGACCGAGATCTATTAAAGCATATTTATGTCAGTTCTTTCTCTTTTTTTTTAAAAAAAAGGAATGGAACTTACGATAATCTGCTACAAACACCATGCTTTTCATATTTCTATCTGCTTGTAATGCTCTAATCCAAGTAGCAAAAGTAGGTGTATATAGCTTGCCTAAATCAAATCGAAATCCACCACCTTACCAAATAAAAAAAAAAAAAGAGTGTTATAGAAAACCATGTAGATGTTTTTCAATCGCATTTACCTGGAACCCATAGCAAGATGACATCTGCTTCTGAAATTCTATCTGAAATAGCTTCTCTTTTAGCACCCTTCAAGTCTTCTGCTACCCAATAACCATAACCGTCTACTTTATGAATCCAGCTGGAACGTTTACGAAAGAAGAATGAAAGAAATGCAATAATCTGTCTTGGATAGTGTTGCTTTGGAAAAGTAAAGGCGACTGTCAGCGCCCAAGTAAGTACCCAACGCTTAAAGCGAGTGATGAGTGACATTACAGAAAGTTGTGTATTTTAAGAAAAAGAAAAAAAGAAGAGAAAATGATGGAAAAATTTATGTGTCACCCATTTATTCTATTTCAGCCAACATTGGCTGTCTCGATTCTTCATCATCTCCTCTATTGTTTCGATAAAGAACATAATGCTGCATAATAAACACTGCGTCAAAAGCAATTGACTGTAAGCCGAGCCCACTATAGAACCAAGTTAACATACTAAAAGAAGAGGAAAAGAAGAGGGGGGGATTACTTACAACTTCACTGGGCTCTATACATGTATCAGTTTTTTTTAGAGAGGCGTCAAACAAATTACATATCAATCCAACTTACTCCATAAATACCACTCCAATCACCACTTAAACTTGCATCCAAAAACAATTGCAAGATAGATAACAAGCCGCCCGTCAGATCCTATCAATACGATAAATTAAATGAAAGCAAAGTAAAGCTTGTCTGATATACCAATAAAATATTATGAATGCTCCAGCCCACAGTTGATTTTCGCTTAAAATTAATCCAGACTTGTGGCATGTATTTGATGAAACTGACGCCCATCTTGATAAAACTCAGATAATACAACAGATCAATCCACAAAGCCCAGCCATTGACAACAGCTAAAAAGAAGCCGATGATCCCCAAAGTAGTAATACCCACAAAGTATTTAGCTACAGTAGACAGGCCCTGAGTTGGGTCTCTCTATTTCTTTCATATGAGCTTATTCACTTGTCTCTTTTTTTTGTGAATTTCTCTTACTTTGTAATGAAATGTTTGCATCAATGTAAAACTAGAGATTATGAAGGCATGAACAGCAAATGCGATATCATTAAACCGAACCAAATTGCCACTGGAATCAGGGTTTCTTTGCTTATCTAACAAGTATCCCTCGACAGGTCAAGATTATGTTGGGGTTATCTTGTTCTAGCTTACATTCATCTTGAATCTCTCGGCTGAAAAAGAAAGCCAGATTGTAGACTGAGTAACAAAAAAAGCCGTAGACATTATAACAGAGAAAATCAATGGATAGTCCTTGAACACTTTACTTTATTCTTTTAGTACATCACACCATATTCCCTTTCTACCCCTTCCTCTTTCTTTCAAACCTTTTTCGCTGCCAGTTCAAAACAACTTGAGGATAGAAACTAATAGACCAAGCTGTGAAATAGCACTAAAAGAGAGAAGCTTTTTGTTCAATCGCTTTTATTTACTCTCTGTTGACTCATACAATACCCATCCAATGAGTGTTGAGATGCTAGACCCAATCTCCCAAGTCATTGTATAAAGAATAGTAAAACAAGAAGAAAAAAAAAATAGATTTTCAGTAAGGTTTGCGTAAGGATTCATTTTTAAGCCAATCAAGTATTTTGGCGCCTTTCTTTTTTTTTGGGCTTTTTTTTATGATGCTTTCTGCCGACTTTAGTTTGCTTGAAACTATTCTGTTTGAGCCTAATCAAGGTGACTTTTACTTGTGGAAAGTACTTTTCTGTTGTCATTAAACAGTACTTCTACAGGTTTTTATCTTTTAAGTCACCATTTAGATCGACTCAAGAGAGCTATTTATGACTTTCAACAACTTGACCCCACTCTATTTCCTAACCCTCCTTCTGAACACCAGTTAGTCGATCAACTTGAGAGAAAAGTAACTGAACAGAATGGCTGTCAGCGTGTAAATGGTCTTATCTATATTTATTGAGAAATGAATTACTTAAGAAATCATATGTATATATGTAAGGATAGGTTCGTTTATTGATGGATAAACAGGCTCATGTTTCAATTGAGAGTGTCTTGCTACCTACGACAGCTGGTTTTTCTGCTGACACACTTGATCGTTTAGCACAATCAGTGCCTTCAGTTGCAGTCAAACTAGATAGCCAAGCATGTGATCTCTCATCTAATGACCCTTTTATTCTACACAAGACAACTCAACGTGATATGTATGAGCAGGCTAGATCACGCATGCAATGTAACTATCATGCCAAGTTCAACGAGCCTTTTGATGTTGTCCTGTATAACAAGCAAAACCAAATTACTGAGACGAGCATTGCCAATATTGCTGTCGGCGTACCTAAAGAAGGAAAGGGCTATGACTGGAAGACACCACCCGTCTCATCTGGATTGTTACCAGGCGTATTTCGTTCTTATCTACTCGAACAAGGTTGGATAAGAGAAGCTGAATTGACTGTAGAGGACTTGATTCAGGCAAATCAAGTAAAAAAAGGCTTTTATTCTTATTATTATACATACAAGAGTCACTAATCTTGTCTTTACACCATAGCGAGGTGATCCTATTCTATGTTTCAATTCAGTCAGAAAAGCATACCGAGTCTGCTTATTGACAGAATGAAACCAAGTTGTATTTCTTTCGTTCATAATAATCTTTTAATACAGCAATACCACAAGCACTTTTGAATACAGTGACCAGAATGACATAAGTAGGATTCTTTAAGTTGACTCTGATCAAAACAAGAAAATTAGATCTACTCTATGTACATATATATGTGTGTGCATTTACTTGTATTTTGGAGGTATACTTGGAGCAATAGTCTTGATGATGTCGTCTTTTGTGATCATGATGTTGTTTCTGATTTCAGTCAAGATGGCAACTGTCTCATCTGTCGATTTGTCATCGTCAGAGAAATAATCTTTTCTAACTCTTTCGAAGCAACTGGCTATACGTTCAGTAATGGCAGGACAGATATAATCTAAGGGAACCCATCGCTTATCCCGTGTTAACTCTATTTTCTTTTTCTATTTCAAGTGTCTATCTTACAGCACAATGTCTGATCTTGTTCAACTCTTGTTCTCGTTCCTTATCTGGCAATTGCTTCAAGTGATCTGTTTTTCTGTATGAGATTGCTTATGTTCTAATAACTAAGAAGAAAAGAACATTGCTTACCCATCAATCGAATCACAAATTCAGTAGGTTTCACATTAATTCTAAAACGATAAAACACTAAACCACCACAAGCAGCATCAATGGCTTGAAACTTCTTTTCTTTGCGCTCTTCTTTCTGTTCTTCTTCCTTATCCTTCTGCTCGTCTTCTTCCTTTTTATCTTTTTGGTCTTTATCTTCTTCCTCTTCGAAATCAATCTGATCAATATCTAATTTTCCCTCAAATCGTGTCCAGGTAGATTGATGGTCTGGAAAGAGTAAGGTAATGTAATGCTCGAGACAATTTGATACTTGACCAAGGGCACGTGTCTCAGCATTGACACTGCAGGACACTAATATCCCATTGGCGTCATCTGAGCGCTTCAATAAGTGAGAATGCTTTGTCAGCCAACGTTGTTTAAAGCGGCCTCGTAAAATAGGAATGGTAGCGGCTTCCTTTTTCTGCTTCTTGTTCTTTTCATCTTGGATGGATTCGTTCTGTCTTTTCTTATCTTGATCTGTCATGATTATTTTCGTATATAAAAGCAGTAAAGAGAAAGAAACATTAAAAAAAAAGTAGATAATCAAAAGCGTGACTTTGGAACGCGACGGGAGAATAAATGAAAGGGTTTGGATTTATCTGGCAAATTCAAGTAACACGATGGTTGTTGTACAGCATGAACTTTGCTTTTGCTCTTCTTTTCAAGATTCAGGTATTAAAAAAAACAATAAGCTAGACATGTGCAGTCAGAAAACATACTGATATTAGAATGATCATGTATCCTTGCAGCTGATTTTCTGTATTCGATATAAATACCATTTGCACCATCCTCCCTATTCTCTATTTACGATATACTAGCTGAAACCTTTATATTCAATTCAGATTTACCGGGAATGTACAGTTTGAGCTTCAAAGTTTCACCATTACAAAAAAAAAAGGGAGCTGAAGGAGGTAGGACGAAAGATCTTATCACTTCTCGTAAATCATTTTCCCGAATTTTTTTTATTGATAAAAAAGGCAGTTTCTCTATATCTGTTTGGTACCAGCTTAAGCCTGGATTACTATAATTAACCGTTTGATTCCCTTCAGGTGCTTTTCTTTTTTTAGGGGAGCTATTCCGAGGACAATATCTCTAAAGCCTATAGTCAATAGAAAATAGAACTAACATGTATGCTATACAAGCTAAAGAAAAGTATAAGAGAGGAAAACACGAATTAGTTTTGGACGTTTTTTCAATTTTCTATTGATGTTACAAATCGGCTATAAGCAGGTTTGGGGACCACTTATACTTATTTGGGGAGGCATGTCATGTTTGTGCGCATATTCTGGATCAAACCAAAATAGCTGACGATCAATCCGAGATACAGATTCTATACTGATACTTTTTATCATATGCCTCTGGATATAACCGCATCAAGTCATGCTCAACCTACGCACTAAGAGAGAAAAAAAGAAATAAAGTTGGATAAAGGAATCTCCCTTCTTGGATTGAGTACCCCAGTATGGTTCTCATTCTCTTTTCTAGTTGGTCAGTGCATAAAGCCTACTATTCATTTCAAACGGCCTAAAACCACGTTAGCTCATTGTAAACCTCATGTCTAAACTATCCAGCTGAACTTCTTCACATTTTTACTATGGTTTGCCACATCCCCCATGCGCTGCAGTACGCAAATCAATAAAAAAATTCAAATCAAAAGGCTAAACAATAATATAATCAACCAGATCTTTAGAAGGAAGCTGTTCTTTAGACCTCTTAGTCTTCATTTAAGACAACGGCGAATGCGCTAGATTGTACAGAGTTCATCACCAATATAAGTGATTTGAAGTACTTGGCAGAAATTAGTTGCTCAATGATGAGGAACAGTTGAGATTATTCAACTGTTGTCCTAATCACAAACAAGGCAAGTAGGCGACTTACTCATTTAAAAGTCATAATGGCTATCATTAATATCAATGAATGCACACCTTATTAAGAGCTTTTATCTATTAAATTGAAGAGTTTTCTATCAAAAATGAACTGATGGTATATCTCTTAGATCCTGAAGGTTCAGAATCTATCTTCTCGTTGTAAAGTGAGATAAGCTGTAATGGATTCCTGTGGCAGCAAACATCGACATCTTCAAAACTTTCCTTTCTTTTGAAAAAACTTTTTTGCGTCAAGTTCTGTATATTTATGGCAAAAGAAAATGCATATTTCCTGTTCTCTGGTTGCATTTTTGACTATCACATAGTAGCTAATGTTGGTTGATATCGAAAAATAAATAAAGTTGTCTTTCCTTCTTTTTTTTTATAACTGCAGTGTCGTCTTTTTTCAGCTGCAGCCACACTAATGATTTAGTTTCGCGAAAGAGCGATGATACTGTCTTTTACGATAGCACCTAACATGCTCACATTTGATCTCTTTGTATTAACCTTGATTATGCAAGAAGCTTCTGCTTCACCCCAGTCAGATGAGCAATGCATATTCCTGCTGAATCAAGCTTCGTCAATGAACATGCAATTATTAAAGAAATCGAATTTTCGAGAAATCCAAGAGTTGGCTTTGTTGTATCTTTTAACAACAGTTTCTTTACTGTTCCATGCGAGCTGTGGTACAATATGCTCATGAGTAAGTTGACATTTGTTTTTCATATGAATTGCTACTGTTCCTGGAGTCATCTGAACGTCCCTGAAATTCGCACAAAGTTGATCAGTAACAGCTTCTCCTGTCAAGGTCGGCTCGTTAATCAGTGACTTGAAAATAAACATAGTATGCGCATCCTGAAGAATACCACCTCGGCCTTAGAGCTCCTTTTTGCTGATGGTATTAGAGAAAACTCCTTGGTTAGAGCTATTTGTCAGTTTATTCCATTCTTTGATTTTCTGTATAGGCCAACTCAACTTTTTAGGCCGCTTCTCTTACAGACTTATGCTCGAATGTTTGTTAGGCTCACGACTTTATAAGCATTACATCAGAGACTTTGTTCAGGCTACCATTGTTCTTTCTTGAATTACCTTTTACTTTCTTTTTCTTTCATAATATGAGCATCATTGACAGCAAAGTAATTCCTATTGTTGTCCAATTATGCATGGATTAGGACGGACCTGCAGTTACAGCCGCAAGAAAACAAACAAAAAGAGGTCAATAGGAAAGATGCCCCAATAGGCGCTTCAAAACAAAGGAGTTCCTAGGTAACCTAGAACAAATCATTGAATTATGACGACATCTTATCAAACACTCTTTCCCTGTGCCACCGTCCTTCAGAAGCGATCCATTTCCAGAAGCAATCTATTTCCAGAAAAGTGACCCAATTTTATTTTTATCGGGGCCAATCTTTTTTTTTTTTTGGCTGGCCCAATTGTTTTTTTTTATGAGTGACCCAACCTATTTTTTTTCACCCTGTATTAAGCCATAGTTATCTGAACCAATAAGTCATATGATCTAGTCCAGAAACAGATCAATTCTTTAACCTTACCATCCTATTCTATAGTAAAAGGGTAAAGAGAGCAAGAGAGATGAAGAGTTTGATAGTAATCAATACGTAATGATATCGTCAATGCAAAGCACGCTTTGAAAGACCGAACCTCACCCTCACCCCCAAAACACCTTCCTCACTCACTCACTCTCAAACTGTTGAATATGCAGTAGGTTGAAACACAGAATTTTTTTTTCTTGAAAACATATATCAAATGATTCTTTATCTTCACGCCTTCTTTTTTCTTTTTTTTCTCTTTTCTTTTTCTCTCTTTCTTTATACAATTCTTCTTTAATTCAAATACGCGTACATGGCTTCTGATTCTGATAACAAAAACTTGAGATTGTTGGTAGTGTCCAACAGACTGCCTGTCACAGTCAACAAGGATCAAAAGTCAGGCGAATACAACTTCAAGATGTCTTCTGGTGGTCTCGTTGCTGCCCTCAGTGGTCTCAAGAAGATGATGTCCTTCACATGGATTGGTTGGCCAGGTAAATCTTTTGAGACAAACAGGAACCAAACAGTATCATAACATTTGGTTTTTTTTAAGGTTTGGATGTTCCGGCAGAAGATAAGAAGGTGTTGGAAGAAAGACTGTTGAATGAAACATCTACTATGCCTGTTTTTGTTGATCATGAATTGGCTGACTTGCACTACAATGGTTTCTCTAACAGGTAAATGATATAGACTGATTTGGCAGAGATTAAAATTTGGGGTCATCTTTTGGTTACTTACAACAAACTCTAGTATTCTCTGGCCTCTTTTCCACTATCATCCCGGAGAAATCTCTTTCAATGAAGAGTGGTGGGAAGGTTATCAAAAGGTCAACCAATTGTTTGCTGAGGCCATTGATAAGATTCTTCAAGATGGCGATCTTGTTTGGATTCAAGATTACCACTTGATGCTCTTGCCTGCTATGTTAAGAAAGTTGACAAAGAAGAACATCAAGATTGGTTGGTTCTTGCATACACCTTTCCCTAGTAGTGAAATCTATAGGTAAGAATAAAAAACATAGGAAGTTCAAATGGTTGATAACTGATATGATCACATCTTTTTTTTTTGTTCTATAGAATTCTTCCCGTCCGTAAAGAAATTTTATTGGGTGTATTAGAAAGTGACCTTTTGGGTTTCCATACTTATGATTATGCTCGTCACTTCTTATCTTCTTGTACTCGTATCTTGGGTCTATCTACTATGCCAAATGGTGTTGAATTTGAAGGGCGATATATTCATGTGGGTACTTTCCCTATTGGTATTGACCCTGAAAAGTTTACAGACGCACTCAAGGAAGATAAGATCCAGAACCGTATTCAACAACTCAAGAACAGGTTTGGTGACTGTAAGGTGATTGTTGGTGTTGACCGTCTTGATTATATCAAGGGTGTGCCTCAAAAGATGCATGCTATGGAAGTCTTCCTGAGTCAACACCCTGAATGGGTAGGTAAGGTTGTACTTGTTCAGTTGGCCATTCCTTCACGTGAGGATGTGGAAGAATACCAACAGCTCAGAAGCACCATCAATGAATTGGTTGGTCGTATCAACGGTCAATATGGTACAGTCGAATTCGTGCCTATTCACTTCATGCATCGTTCTATTCCCTTTGACGAATTGGTCGCTCTTTACGCTGCTGCTGACGTGTGTCTTGTGTCTTCTACACGTGATGGTATGAACTTGGTGTCCTATGAATACATCTCTTCTCAACAAGAAAAGCATGGTGTTTTGATCTTATCTGAATTTGCTGGTGCTGCCCAATCCTTAAACGGTTCCATCATTGTCAACCCTTGGAACACAGAAGAATTAGCTAATGCCATTCATGAAGCAGTTACCATGCCAGATGATACCCGTAAAGCAAACCACCAAAAATTATATCGCTATGTCACAAAATACACAGCTGCCTACTGGGGTGTCAGCTTCGTGAATGAATTGAGACGTGTCAGTGAAGAATTCGGTCAGCGCATGTCTATTCCTCAATTAGATGCAACCTCTGTTATTTCTAAAGCCAAATCTTCTAACAAGAAGAAGCTTATCTTGCTTGATTATGATGGTACTCTCACAACAACTCACAAGTTGCCTGAATTTGCAAAGCCTTCTCAAACCGTCTTGGGTCATCTCAAGACACTTGCCTCTCAACCAGATACTTATGTCTACATTTTGTCAGGCCGTTCTCGTCACCACTTGGACAGCTGGTTTGAATCCACCGGTGCCGGTCTCTCTGCTGAACATGGTTGCTTCTACAAGCACCCTGCCAGTGTTCGTGACAAAATCAACCCTGTAGCTGCTTCCACTGAAGGCAAGTTGATCAAGGAAGAAGATAACAAATGGTATTGTCTTGTAGAGCAAGTCGATCCTAGCTGGAAAGAAACTATCCGTCCCCTCTTCCAACACTACACTGAACGTACACCTGGTTCATTTATTGAAGAGAAGGAAATCAACTTGACCTGGCACTACAGAAATGCCGACCCTGAATTTGGTTCATGGCAAGCAACTGAATTACAAGTCAACTTGGAGAAGCTCTTGAGTCATATGGCTCTCTCTATTGTGCTCGGAAACAAGACACTTGAATTGCGTCCTTCTTCAATCGACAAGTCTACTGCTGTACGTAACATTCTTAAGGACTTGGATTTGTCCAGTGTTGATTTCATTTTGTGTATTGGTGATGGCAAGACTGACGAAGTTGTCTTTTCTCAATTGAATGAAATTCCTCAAGCCATCACAAGTACTGTTGGCAAGAAGCAAACTGAAGCCCAATTCTATATTCCTGATGTTGATCAAGTCAACAGTCTTGTGGATGCCCTTGGTCAAATCTAATCGTTTTAAACAATCATCATATCTTCATTCTAGCTATTTAAGCACCTTCTTTTTAGAATAAAAAAAACATCATCAATTGAAAACCTTCATATCTTGTGTTTGTCTTGAGCGATTAATAAAAGTGACCTATGCTAAGAATGAGGAGTTTGCAGGTGTCGATTAGAAATTTGCTTGCAGTGTATATCTGGGAAAACACAAACGCTGAGAGGGTTTCTCAGAAACTCAAGAGTACTGATAATGAGTCTTGAGAGCATTTGATCCAAGTTACTGGCAAAATTGATTCACTTTTTACTAGGTAGTCATGAATTGTCTTTTGATTAACGTCAAGTTAAAAGTATGGCGTCTAGATGCCAAGCCGTAGCTGATACAAAGGATAGCTATGTCACTTGTCAAATATCAGGCTTTTATTTAAATTTGCTTAAATAAGTGTGTGTTTTCTATAATACAGTGAAGCTTGAGGCCTCTATGATGTCTGAGAGTTAGACAACTTCTTTTCAGACATATGGCAATGATCCGGCCCTGATTTTTTTATTGGTTTTATATTGAACATCTTTGGGTAAAAGCGCCTAGAAAAAGTTACGTCTAAGCAAATTAGATCAATAACTTTCTTTTCTTTTATCAAACAAATTGACTTTTTACCTTACTGCATTCTTGCTTTTGAAGTTCTTGTTCAAGAGCTGAACTACTTTGCTGGTATTTAGTTTGATGTATTCGAGATCAAGTATCGAATCATGCTCTTTCTGCTATTGTTATGAAAATTAGTTGTCTAGAGATTGTATGTTCTTCATCATCTATGCTTACCTTTTCCAGAAGATCATCTAGCTTTAGATCTAGCTCCAAAATAGGCTTATCTCTGCCCTTGTAGTGCAAAGATATAATAAAGGTGCCTGTCATGGGACACTGAAGAGTTAGAAAGATATTAGCTTTCCGTTGATCAGGCACGTCCGATTCAACAATGACACCATCTTTTTCCAGTTGCTGATGGGAAAACTTGAAAATGCCACTTGACTTCTTTCTCAACTTGTCACCGGGTTTTTTGAGACAAGACGGATCTGTGTTGTATTCATTCGATGTCTGAGATGAATCAGATGATGCTGAGGAAGGCCAAAGTCCACTTCGCTTTTGTACTGGAACTTCAGTAGTCAAATGACCACTTTGTGCTCTTACATTGTTGAGATATGTTTTGTAGGTATCTAACTGACTTTGCAGGTATCGGTTGTGGTCAATGATTGCCTTATAAACATGAATCAATGACTCCATCTCGTTGATCACACGGGTCTTTAAGTCGCCCAGATGAGATAGTTCAAGTTGAATTTCTTTAGTCAACAGTCGATAACCATCCTGTTGATTCACTACGCCGGCTGTTTCTAACTCAAACAATAAGGCTTGTGCTTTCATGCCTTTGATGGCAATCTGTGTATCTTTGGCAGATCCCGCTGCCTCCATAATGTGAATCAAATCAAGGTTTCGAATAGTATGAGGTAATGAGCGCACAATTTGCACAAATGTTGACTTGGTTTCCATATACAGTAAATCGTTTTGTGTGATGTTCTCTCCATCAGTATTCAGCAAACTCTCTTGTTCTTGGGCAATGATCGAACTAGCTTCCCATCGACTCTCTAACATGAGCTGAATGGGACGGTTGTTCTTACGTGGTATCTGCTCAGGTACATTTGGGCCCAAGTCGTCTAATAAGATGTGAAGGTGGTGTGTTGGTTCAGGTGCAAGTTTGTCAAGATGTTTCTTTAACAGTGCTTGGGTATTGTATATTTCGTTTGGTGTGATGTTGATACTGAGATCTCTTTTAGATAGAGCCATGTATTGATCCATTTCTAGAGTGTCATAAAAGTCGCTTACTTCACACAAGTCATTGAGGAATTCATTGATACGCTGCTTATTGTCAGTAACAAATGAATTGGTTGGAATCATATAGGTTTCTTTAGCATAAGATGGTTTGTTGGCAAGGTTTTGCAACATTTTGGCAATCTAATAGATCGATTTGAATTGAGACATTTTTTTTTTCAATCATATCGGACAGTTCTTACCAGAGTTAAAGTAGTTCGTACATTTTGATCTGGGTTGGATTCAATCAGCATATATGCATTAGGTGTAACAATAGCAGGATTAATGAAACGCAAAAAGAAAAAGCCGCCAATCAAAGAAGAAATTGAGCTCTCTGAAGCTTCTGGATATTTGCGCTTGGTTAGAGATCTGATTTGCTTACAGACCCATCGAATACCATAAGGTACATAATCCAGCGAATCAATAATGACTTGTAGATATTCATTGGCAATAGCAATCAGTTGCTCCAAACGAGGTTTAATTTTAGCTTGGACCTCTGAGTTTGAAGCTGCAATTTCGGGCGTTACGCTCTTGCAAAAATCAGGTGGGCAAGTACCTTTTTCTTCCATCTCGGCCACTACTTCATCGAACACCTTTTATTGCATGTAATATAATATAATATAATGAGTCGGTTGGAATCCAGAGTCAAGATCGCATTCTATTCGCATTTCAACTTACCTTTAATGGGTTTATTTGAAGATTCAGATCTCGTTTTCTTTCAAGCAATTGATTAATGTTTTTTGAAAGAACGAATTTTAAATAAGATTGGCCCGGACCTCTGCGTGTATAAGTGGTGAGCATGCGGGAAACAGGTGTATTGGCTCTCAAGAGTGATCCGAATTCAACTGTAGCTTCAAATTGAGCTGCCAAAACACTCTAATGACACAAGTTAATTTCATGACGCAATTGATTCAATTCAAACATATCGAAAGTAGCATGTACCTGAAACATGGTTAACAGTAAGTTTTCTTCACGACTTTCATATTGATTACCATATAAAGTAAACATGACCGTCTGGAGCAGCATGTCAATTTCAGATAAACTCACTAGACGACAGAGAGTGGCAATATGTTGAGGTTCTGTCTGAAGCAAGAAAAAAAGGTTGCCATAAAGTTGCAATTTTCGGCTATCGAGGTTACTGCTTGTGTCAGAATAATCAGTGTCCTCAAGTGAGCCCATGATGTTTTCGCTTGACTAAACGAACAAAGTGTTAATGCACACCTTCGTTTCATTGAATTTTGACTGGAGACATACATCATCTAAAGCCATTCGATTCTGGATCAACAGAGCAATACGTGAGTCTAACACACGGACATCTCTTTCTAATAAAAAATTGTTTTTTGATTCCTTTGAGATCTTCGTCTTTAAGTCACGCAACCGTTTTTGTGCTAGTGTACAACATTATTATTACTAAAATGAATTGACAGATATACCACTGAAACTATACCCAAAGCCAATTCATCTTCAACTTCGCTGTCTTCTTCGGCTGCCATTGCATAAAACAATGAAACTGAATACTGCTGAGAGAATCGATGTTGTGTTGATCTTCTTCTGATATTGGCTGCTGCTGCAGTTACAGCTCTACGTACGACACTACCGTTTCTGATCTCGACAGAGACACTGCCATCTTGTGTGCTCATCTTCAATTCAAATAATGAGAAAATAGATATATATATAGAAGAAAAGAAAAGTGAGAAGAAATAGACTCAAGAAAATAGTAAACAAAAAACAAAAAAAAATTGATATACAAAGGGGAATTAAAGCTTATAACTATTGTTTGTAATATAATAGCGACAAGTAACAGTTCATTGTTATTTTTATTTGAAACTCATAAGCACGTTTTTTTCCCATTATTTTAGCTAAAAAAAAAGCCTCTCCTTTCATTTCTCTTATTCCCTCTCCTCCCCGAAGCATGACCCGTATACACGTTTTCTTTACCTCAAACCATATTAACAAAATAATAATAAAAAAGAGTGCAGATTCTGGCGAAGATTGTTTATTTAATGATCTATAGATGTCTAGACAATTATTGACGGGCAGCAATTTCCTTAGCAGCAATGGCAGCACGCTTAGCCATCTTAGCGTTAGACTTGGGACCCATAATACCACCACCCCAGTGACGGCGGACTTCTTCCCACTTGGAGGTGAAGTTGGTGTTGACAGCAGAGACAACGGTGGCCAATTCAGCCTTGTCAGCTTCAGAGACTTCGGTCAAAGCAAGAGCAGTAGCGGTCTTCTTGTGGACAAGAGTACCGAGACGAGCCTTACCCTTAACGATACAGTAAGGGACACCCATCTTACGACAGAGAGCGGGCAACCAGATGACCATTTCAATGGGGTCAACATCATCGGCAATGATGACCAATTGAGCCTTCTTGGCTTCGACCAAAGCAGTAATGTGGTTGATACCGTACTTGACAACAACAGGCTTGTCAGTCTTGGCAACTTCCTTCTTTTCAGCCTTGGCAGCAGCAGCGGCACGGAGACGATCACGCTTTTCAGTCTTGGATTCAGGTCTGTACTTGTGCAACAACTTGAAGACTTGAGTGGCAGTGTTCTTGTCCAAAACGTGAGTGAATTGGTTCAAAGCAGGAGGGACCTTGAGACGTTGGTAGAGAATCTTCTTTTGACGTTGAAGACGAACGTATTGGGGCCACTTGACGAAACGAGAGACATCACGCTTGGGTTGAATGTCTTGACCAACACCGAAGTTCTTGGGGGTCTTTTCAATCAAAGGGTTGGCAGTAGCCTTGGTGGTTTGCTTACCCTTGATGGGGTAGGGAGCAGGAGCAACCTTCTTACCGGTGGACTTCTTGGCGGGAGCCTATAGACCAAAAAAAGAGAATTGATGAGTTGTTGATCTTTGAATTGATGAACATGCGCATAGTCTAATGTCAACAGCATGTCTGATTTCGTAATTTTCATTTGAATCGTTCAATCACTCATCCATCCATCTGTTTGACAATGTGTTTCTCTATTGCTAATGCGCGTGACAATTCAATACATACCATTTTAATAACGGATGCACGAAAAAGAGAGAGATCCTATGTTATGAGCTTCATCCATTCATGTGTACCTACTTTCCACACTCTTTCCCCCCTCCTCTCGTCTTCTCACTTGCTCCGCTTATTGCACTGAGTTATCTCGCATAAGTTGGATACTTTATATGGAAATTATTTCTTTCTCCGGTCGTCTCAGCTCAGGCCATAAAGTAGATCAAAATGTTCATGATGAGAACAAAGGTAGTTTAAAATTGCTTCACTACCTGCTTTAGATCAGTTATTACGAGCTAAAGAAAAACATCTTGTTTCTTCATGCTCTTTAGCATTGGTCTACATATTATGAGTGTCTTTTGTGTACCCAACTAGAAAAAGAAGAAACAATGAAGTTTGTCAAGGAAGTGTTTTGTATATCGTGTTTGTGCCACTTATCTGCTTGCCAGTTTTGTCTCTCCTTTTTCTTCTTCTCGATTCTTTTTTTTTGGGTTTCGACTGTGGTTGTTTCTCGCAGAAGAGCAATTAGAGCCACTTACAATTTCGAATTGTCAGACTAAACGCGCATCTGCTTTCTTTTGATTGTTTATATGTGGCCAAGACAAGTAAAGAAATTTTGAATACATTTGATGAATGGAAAATAAGGAAAGATTTTTTCTCCCACCACTTAAGGACCCTGACACTACGGATTCGTCAGTTATTATCAGATTACATATGTGTAAATGTATTAACCTTTAAGTATTTGGTGCTTGGCTTAAGACTCTATAGCAATTGTTTATTATATAGATACAGTCTTTGATGACACACATGCGCCATTATTCTAAATGTATCAGTTATCATTCACAAGATGTTGTCGCGTGTCTCTATTTAAAGTTTATTTCCGAATAAACTCAAAGAGAACATGGGAAAATAGTTTATATTGTAGTGAGTAGACTTCCCTCCGATAAAATCATATACTATCATCACTATGGTCTTTCGCAAGATAAAGGCACATAATAACCAGTTTCAAGAACAGCTGATTTTGTAGATGTGCTTAGTCTAATCCTATGGCTAGCAGCTTAAAGTTTTTTTTCTGAAAGATCCAATTAGGTACCTTTCCTCCAGATATCTTCAAAAAACAAGCTGATCTGTTTGCCAGAAGATATAAAAGAATGACTCAATGAGACGAAATATCCTCCTTGCTTAGGAAGCATCTTACTGACAAGCATATTATCTGGCCCTGGCAGATAAAATATAATAACACTCTGAGTCTTTTCTCTTTTTATAGGAACACAAATATAATCACAAAGTAAGGTACATCCTTCTAATTGGCTTAGTAGATCAAAATCTTTCATGAAAGCGACAGGCCGATAATGTAAGGTTCTCAAAACATTTTATTTTTCTATAAGAGTAGGTCAAAATGTAAGTTTCAAATTCGATCTCACCTATGGATTTGCTTTCTTTCTTCTTAGATTTCGCACAAAGTTTTCATATCTTACTTTAGTCACAAGTGTTTCTCAAACCTAATAAACATTTTAGCATGATACATTAGACGCTAAAAAGCAGATATAGTTTTTGAGATGAGATCATCAACTTTTTCTCTCTTGTAAGCAGGGAAAGATACCGCATGAAAATTAGGCTTACGTGAATGGAACGGTTAAAAGATTATGAATATTAAGTAATCAATTTAATGCATCCAAGGAACCAAACCAATCATTATAGGTTAGATAATAACCACTTCATCTGCAAGCCTGTATAAGAATAGCTCTTTTTTTTTCGTTTGATTGTGACGGGGAATCTCTTTTTTTTACTAGTGAAACGAGGAGTAAAAAGGTTTGTGAAAGTGTTAAAATTGCTGGTGCTTACTAATTGACAGGTTATCCGGGAGTAAGCTCCTTCATCCCCCCCCCCGCATTTCCATATAGGGAAGTTGCCAGCTAATAAAAGTCAGTGCAGTAACCTGACCTTCATAGAATTCTTGTCTAAACCTTCCCACATAGACCATTCGTATTGTCACAATTGATAAACATGTCGGATAGTAGAGCTTGACTATAACATGCCTTATGACAAAAGATGATACTAGCACAACTGCAAATACAACATTTACAACCAAACTGATTCGTCTTGTAATTGCTGATTATGTGGATTTATCAACTGATTCCAATGATGTTTTGTGTACCAAAGTAAACCTATATGCGACGATCGCCAGTAGAATGACAATGGTTATGTTACAGATTCATACTCAATTCAGCCAATCGAGATATTTAGTCTGAGATAGGTGAATCTCTTTGATGGACTATTTTAGCATCTTCTTGCCATGTCAAATCATATCCAACATGCCAGACGCTCATAAAAATAGGGCTCAAGTCCTTCGAATGCTAATTGGATCAGTATCGTTCTCCGAATGGTCAATGGTTGGAGCGAATATTCGATCTATTACAACTATGAACTGCCTTTTATAATATGGCTAAATTCCATATGCTTACAACGTTATGCATATTACTATTCAATAATAATATATGATGTCGCTATGCTATAACTGATATTGAAAGTTAAGACTGCAAGGTACATATGAATATATATAGTAATAGATAAAGTAGTGAGAAGCATTTTGCTACATATTGTTGTTAGTCAAGCTTTAGTCATGCTGAAGAGAAGAATTTTTTTGAGTACATGCGTGTTTTCTAATTGTTTTGTCATAAATGAGTCTTTGCCACCTTGCACTCTCTCATGATCTAAATGTTCTATATCGACTTGTGCAGAAGTTATATTTCGTAAATGCTCAAAGTGTAAGCATGAAAACTTTGATCAACAATGCAACCCATCGGTTCAAGCCTTTCGTTCTTGTCCCTGCCTATCTTCATAAAATCATGATGGACAGTTTTCATGATAAAATGAAGAAAATATATAGAAATGTTGGTGTGCTATTATATCCAATTACTCAGCAACAAGAATTTCAAAAATATGATCCTTATAATACTACCTTGCAATAACGGAATCAAGCGTAGATGAAAAGCTGTGATTTGCACTAAATGTTGGTACAAGCTTTGTTTTGTACGGTAACAACATTCACGAAGATAGTGGAATTTAGCGCTTATACTTTTAGTATAGATAAAAAGCATTATGGTAAAGCCGAGAACTCCCCTAATAGCGTATATGGTATTGTGGGGTATTGGACCATGTGACATCAATTTGTTGCCAAGCAGCATTGGTTTCTACTGGCTACAACATTACTTTTTGGAAACCATGATGTGAAACTTTTTTTTAGTGTGAATATATCCATACATGGACACACGCATACACAGCAGCATTTCTATATATGTGCTTATGTGCGCCACTGGTTCGCTCCCCTTTTTTTCCAACAGAAAAAAAAAAGTTCCCATTCTTTTTTTTCTCTTCTTTTTCCTTCTTTTTCTTTTCCAGTTTTTTCTTTTCTTTTTTGATTTCTTACATTAATCCATGACTGAACATTCCGAGCAGAAGCGACAAAGAGTGAGCAAAGCCTGGTGAGTTCAAACCTGACCTTCAAAATCATGAAAAGAAAAAAAAAGAAAGAAAAAGAAGCTTACCGTCTTTCTTAGTGAACAGTGCAGAAGAAAGAAAGTAAAATGCGATGGTGGTTTGCCTTTCTGTAACAACTGCAATACGCAAGGCTTCACCTGTCATTATAAGGAATCAACCAAAAAAGTAAGATTCAATCCTAAAAATAACTTGAAAATGTAAAGCTTATGACTAATGTACAAAAAAAATTAGAGAGGCCCACCCAAAGGCTATATTGAAGCAATTGAAGGAAGATTACACAGGCTCGAAGCATTATTAGGCAGCATTGTGCAGGAAGATGATCCTCGGTCTCAAGCCATTATAGACGAACTAAATGCCCCACTTGAAACCGCATACGGAGAACTTGTTCGACCCAGACCAATGCGCCGAGAAACTCTTTCGAGTTTTGATCCAGATCCGAACTCACATAATGTTGTAGAAACAACCATACACCAGAAAGACGACAAAGAAAAGGGTGTGGAAGGCCGAGACGAATCAAACAATATAGGCAATTTGTCAATAGACGAGAATGGCCAGCTGCGGTACTACGGGAGATCGTCTGGCTTTTATATGCTGAAGATCAATAAGAATTTTCAGAACCGCTCATTCCAATTCAATTCAAAAGAACCCGCCCATAATGACTCTCATACTGCACTACCAGTGTCCATTGATCCATTTGAAATGCCTCCAACAGATCTGAAAGATCATCTACTTGCACTTTATTTTGACACATTCTATCCTCTTCTCCCTATTTTACACAAACAGTCGTTCATGGAAGCCATTCATGATCCAAGCCAACCCTCATCTCCTCCGGCCATCTTGTTGAATGCTATTTTTGCAGTTGCATCTCGTATTTCGCTTGATGTGCGTGTTAGAGCTGTGCCTGACAAACCAGAAACTGCAGGAGATGTTTTTTTCGAGAGAGCTCGTATGCTGCTCGATTTAGAGTGGGATAGCTTTCGAGTTTCTACAGTGCAGGCCTTGTTACTCATGAGTAGTCATCAAAATGGTGCTCTTAAAACGACTCGAGGATGGCTCTATAGTGGCATGGTAAAGAATTAAGCGCCCTCCTTCTCTTTTCTAACAAGTAACATATACTGACCTCTTATTTTTTTTTGTATACGTATAGGCCATCCGTATGTCTCAGAATTTAGGTTTACATAGAAATTGTGATACTTGGGATTTGTCACCGACAGAAAAAGAAAACAGAAAAAGAGCTTTTTATGGCTGCTTTGTGATCGATAGATTGTCTTGTGCTATGCATGGAAGATCTCCTATGATTGATGAGCGAGATTATGATACACCTTATCCATCCGAAGATGAAATAGATGATCTCGACCGCAAGCCACGCATTATGGAGAACTTTCTTCACCTTATCAAAATTTGTGAAATATTAGGTGAAGTCATTTGTGAACTTTACAAAGTGCGTGCTAGAAGACAGTTAGCTGCTCTATCTACCTCCGATAGTATAGTTTCATCGCTAGACAAAAAGCTCAACCACTGGATGTCCAAGTTACCAGCCAACTTACAATATAGACCACCCAACACTCGATTGAATGAAAGTGCGCCGGCGCCTTCTCTTGAACTTTGTCAATTACATATGCTCTTCTATACTACACTCATTCTTACACATCGCCCATTCATTCCAGGCCCTGACCAAAAAGTAGCACCCTCCGTATTCCCCTCAACCTCTATCTGCACATTTGCAGCTAACAAAATTCTTGATATCACTGAATCACTTCTGGCAGAAGGTCGCCTTACAAGCTTAAATAACTATTCGCTCTTTTTCATGTTTACGGCAGGTATCATCTTCATCTACAACGCTGCTTCTACCGACTCTATGTTTGCTCTGGAAGCCAAAATCAGCATCAACAAAATCATGCGTGCCATGGATGACATAGAGAGAACATGGCGTACATCAGCAAGACTCTGCAACATTCTAGGCGCCTTAGCTGGACTAAGAGAGATTGACCTTGAATGTGTAGATGAAAGCTATACACAATCATCCAATAATAAGCAACTTGCCCTGAATCATCCTCCTGCTTCAATTGCTGTACCAAACTCGCCAGAACCTGAAATTCAACCAGTAGACGATATAATCGACCACAATGAATTCAGGCGGATGGAGGAGAAGTATTATGCAGCAAGCGAAAGTAGCCATAAATCTTCCAGTATTGATCTTTCATCTCCGGAACTAGCACATGTTCAGAACAGTCTGCATATACCACCTCAACAAGATTCCTTTGATCCTAACGCTACAGCATTTTGGGGAATGCCTATGTCATTTGATGTAGACGAATGGAATAGCTATTTCAGCAATCAAAAAAATAACACAGTTAATAGTGAAAACTTTGTGATACCTGTTCCTCTTACAGAATCCCATGCTCACGCGTTTAGGTCTTCTCGACAATAGACAAACAAAATGTATCATAGCTTAACATATGCAATAGTATCAAATAAAATAATCACTTTCTCTCTGCACTCTTTAGAGTTTAATAAGTTACAATTCTGATGTATGATCCGATTTAAGCTTTAGAGTGATGTCATTTGCGATGACTATTTATTATTTTACACAACACATTTAACTGCCTTACAGAGATCTGAAAAGCCTGATCTATCCAGTTTGGTAAAGAAGGTTAATCCAGATGCTTTCTCAATAGCATCAATAGCTACTTGGAATTGATTCAAGGGAGTTGTTTTGGTGATAGCTTGGTTTGGTAAGACAAAGGCACCAGCAACATAGCTGTTACCTTGGGGTATTAAGATGATCTTGTAGAAGTGAGTAGGTACAGCAACATTAGGGCTGTTGGTGCCAATGACAGTGTATTCCATCTTGTAGTTTTGTTTTGTGGCTCTCTTTTGTGTAGAGTGGGCAGAATCGATCTTTCCATTAGCATTCAAGTTGACGCTGGCAAGGGCAAATGTTGTAGCATTAAGACTGGATGCACTGTCAGATTTAGGCAAGAACAAAGGACCGGTATAGACGTAGACATCGTCATAGGTTTGAGCCAAATTACGACAGAATGCTTCAAAATAAGCCCAATCTAAAAAAAAACGGAAATAAATAACCGATCATTGACATAATCGTAACTGTCATGACTTACATTGTCTGTTAAATCCTTCTCCTACTTGAGGTGCAATGTTGGATAACAAGAAAGTTTCATCCATGGCAGCTTGAGTGTTAACAGCATCGCCTGCAGGAGCCATGTGACCACGGTCATAGCCACTGTTTGTATAGTCAGTCGTCAAAGCTTGGAAAATAGCAGGCAAAGCACTGTCTGCCTTGAAGTTGGAACCATCACGGTCTACACCAGAGCCCTTTTGAAGACTTGCCTTAGTAAGGTGTTCACCTACCCAGTAAGGAATACGGTCCTTTCGGTTGTAAGATACAGTATAGGCTGTTCTTTCAAATTGATCAACAACAGGACCTAGATACAAGATATGTCAGGACAATTGGTTTGATATCTCTCAGCTGCGATATTAGTTACCTGGGTTACCAAATTGCAAGATGCTGTTGGTAGACTGTCTTGCCTGTAAGCGGTGATGGTGTTGATTCATTCTTAATGGAATGACATTGTACATAAAGAACATGCCCACAAAGAAGCCACCTAATAAGCACACATAGTTTGAGAGTGGCACAGCCATATTTTTTTTTACCCTTGATATAGATCGAAAAGGTGGAAGGTAAGAAACAAAGAGAAAAAGAAAAACGGATACATGATAGCGTTTTATATACTCATTTGATATACGGACTTTCATAATCGTATTTTTTTGAAGGTCACACGCTGTGTACCAGTGGTAATTAATGCAGCGGTTTTAGCAGATTAGGAAAAAGGAACAATAAAGTTTAAGTTAGATCAAAATAAGATGTCACAATAAAACTGATCGAAACTTTTCTATCAATGTGACAAAAACTTTCAAGTCGTTTTTATTAGGATATGAAGCTGATGGTGATACCAATCTTGTCTTTCTTTAATTGTAAAGAACTTGTAGAGATTGAGTTACTTTGAAAGTAATAGATAAAGATTAAGGTTTACAATAGGCCATGCAAGCGAAAAAAAAAGGCAACTTTTGAATCATTCGGGCAATTCCTTATAGAAAGCTTATACATAGCGCATCAATTGGCCCATTCAAGACTCTGATGTGAAGAAAGGAAAGTCAAGAGTCTTTACAGAGAACCTTCCTATATAAGGGTAAGAAGGATAGCTAAATTCTCAGCAAATGACTTGAACATGTACTGGAGATTGTGTTCTGTATATCTTAGCTTAATGCAGATTATGTTTACTCTCTAGTAACAAAATACTTTGTGTTCTGGCTTATTATTTTCTGATAGGTTTTTTAGTATCAAACGAGATGATTCATTCATAGTGTCAAGTATCTTACTTCATTGATACAATTGTTAATTTTAGTCTTATGGATACGAGTAACGTTTAACAGCACACGAAAGGGTTGACAACCAATCTTTTGAACATGCTACATCTCTGTAATACAACTTATTTATTACTATCTCTGGTATACATATGAACAAAGATGTTTGCGTTTACAATTGACAGATGAAACAAAGCTCACTTTTCTAGATCAAATTTCATACTATAACTACCAAAAAAATGTGATGGCAAACTTAGTGTATCTTGTTGCTCCATTTCTCTTTGATATAGCCAAATTCAGATAAAGATAAGCTCATATCACTTATGTTTTACTTATCTTCAATATGCATTGTATGACATGATTGTTCATCCTAATTATTAGCATATATTGACACCCGAAAATGTTAAGCATCTTGTGCAATCTGAGTTTGATTTCGAATCAGTGCAAAGAGGGACTTTTCTTCCCAATGAGGTAATTAATAAAATTGTGTAGTTGCTTAGTCTTCAATCAGCTTGTCTTATTTCAACAATGACCACTAACAATTTATACAATTGATAGATATCTTATCTTGTAGGTTTAGCAGTAAATTGGATAAAAGAAAAAATGAATACAGACATACCTTTATTGACACTATAAACAGATAACTGAACCACTCCAAACAAAAAACAAAGCTGACTTATATCAGATCTTCAAGTTTATGCATAAAGGAAAGCACGTTTGACCTGACTGTCCATCTTATGGTTCAACAGTCTTACATGCTTTGTGTTTGGCTTAATTTTTATTGTGATCGATTTGATCGTTACGCCATAAAGCGTATTACACTAAGTTTAAGGGACTGCTTGCGTATAATTGAATTGAATAAGCATATAAACTTCATATGAGCCAAGAAAAAATAGACTTACTGTAAGCTTACAAACGTGTCGTCAATATCAAAAATCATTGAACAATAAAAAAGAAACTCCACTAGAAAAATTATGTTTCTGTCCCTCATGACGGAATTACAGTAGGTGTTATTATTAAGATTCCTCGAGTAAGGCACCTTGTTATGTATAGGTCTAATGCAATGATACTTAGAATATCAGAGGCAAGGAATATATATTGGCTGGCTATAAGTCCAGTTATCAACATATGGCTAAATGCACCGAAAGCAAAGCGAGTTAACACATTCAACAGTTGAATAGAAACAATTTTGCAAGTAAGTAAGGCCTAATTAAGTTTTTCTAATACGGGAGTCTATATGTAATAAGCTTTTTCTAATTCAATTTAACTTTTGTAACAGCAGCTGTCTTGGAACTACTGTAGAGATATACGTGCTGTATGACAAAAAAATTGACCATTTTTGTCACAAAATACCTAAAATTGTCATATACACACACATAATAACACTGCTAAGAAATCATATGCAGGTTGAAGGAGAGAAAGGGCTACACACCGCAAGAAGACAAAACAAAGTTCATCATAGTAAGAGCAGTATAAAGTCATGTTAAAAGACAAGGGGGAGTTCCTTTTTATTTTATTTTAAAGAAATGTACAAGAGTGGATTGATATAGAATGAGTAACAGTGCGAGTGGTAAACGTACAGTGAATATACGAAAGAAGTTAAAGAAGAGGGAAAGGGGGAGATGCAATGGTTAAATGATGCTGTGTATATGAAAGAAAAAGAAATATTACAAGATTATGATTATTTTTTGAAAGAATAAATAATGGTGAAGAGAAGGACGCTTAATTTAAGTGAATCAAATGATGCTTTCTGGGTGTTGTATAATAGGGTTGGTGATGAAGCTGTATCATGGCAGCAGCAGCGAGGCTGTCGTCTTCGGTCTTTTGTCGCTTTATCTGTTCAAGAGGCAAGAAACTACTGATTGGAGGAAGTCGAATGGTAGGCTCAGGGTGCAAGCAGTAACCCTGTGAGTAATCAGAAGGAAGCCATTGTTTGTCATATGATTGGGTGGGAGGGGACAGCGGAGGTAGAGAGACAGCGCAAGGAGACGCAAGGTGGGATGTGACAGGGCTTCCTTGACTGCTATTGCTTTCTGTTGTATCACTATTGGTAATACTACCTCTTCTTTCTAAGTAAGGATGTTGACCAGTAGGGCTTGTAGGCTCTGTTTGAATTTCAAGCTTGCGTTTGCAGGGTGTATTACTGGTTGAGCTATAATATATAGATTAGTAAGCTGCTTTTCAAAAATAGGAGGGAGGGGGAGAGGAGCTTACAGTTGAGATCGATTTTCTTTTTTGATTCTAATACGTGCTCCTTGGTCAGAGAAATTTCGGGACAGAAAAGTTGAGTCGAGAGCACCAGGGAACTTTTTGCTTGGATAAACAATGAATGGGCTTGTAAAGATAGATTGAAGGCAAACAGCACCTGTACAAGTGATTTCAAAGAGTGACAATTTCAGTCTGAAATGCCCTTCTACCTTGACTGAGAGGTCACCAAAGACAAAGAAGGCGCCATCTATTTTAGTGTTAATTCTTGTTTTCTTTTGGTTCTTTAAAGAAATACTTACTGTCGTTATCGATATCTTTAAGTTTATACATTGAAGAGACGGTTTGTCCAGATAAGGCATTATGAGTTGGTGTATAGATTTCATTATCATCTGAAACGTGAGCCAAGTTGGCACACATAAAGAAATATGAACTTTGATGAAACGTACTATATAAATAAACAAGATCAGATAAACATGACCGAATGATCTGAAAAATCAGATATAATACATACTCAGTTTCTTGCGGAGTAGCGTTAGTTAGCTTGATTTGAATAATTGGAGGAGGATCGATTGGACGACGATCTAAGATAATAGCGCTTAATATTACATGGCTACATGCAGCTATTTTCCATTCTTTACCTCTCTCATTGTTTGTACTGATACGAGCATGAATGGGCTGCTGACGACTGATCAAAGAATAAAGACTATTGTTTTTCGAAAAGAAGCAAATAGGTTAGCTTTCTCTTGATATAGAAGAAAAAAAATAGCTATTTGCTGATGAGAAGGGGAATTCGGGCCCCCGGTTTCAGCCATGAAGTCAGAATAAGATACCTTGATGAAGAGGCAGTGGTGGGACATGCCGAAATATAATTGTAGTGGTGTGCTTTAGACATTGAGGATTCTCTTTAGACAGTTGTATAACGGGCAGGATTTAGTTGTGAGATAAAGAGCAACAAGAAGAAAAAAGTATACAGAAGCAAAAAGAAAACGGAAAAAGAAAAGAATGAATTACGAAAGACTATTGAGAAAGATGTGGTGTAACAACTGAAAAGATCTGATAAAAAAATTTGTTACCCGGAGCTGAGCCTTGTCATAGAAGAAATTAGGGTGTTATTGGTTCCCGTAATTTGATCATCCGATAGATAACCAGTTGGTGAAATAAAAGGGGTTTGAGAGTGTATTATCAGCTAATGTTTATGTCCAGATATCAATAACAACAGGAAAAGAGAGACATGTTTACTAGTGCTTATTTTATACTGTGGCTTTATGACAATGTACTTTGAGCAGGATTAAGTACGGCTCATGATCAGTGCTGATGTACTTTTAGGGGAACTGATTAGATCTTTGCCAAAAGACAAAACATTGTAGAGAAATCTCACAGACCATTTGGAAATCAAACATCTTACTTGTCTGTCTCAATTATGCCAGCATGTCTAACACCAAAACGAACAAGCTAAGAGTCGCCACTCTGAAAAAGGCTCATCAGGTAGCGTACAGGCTTTAGACTTTCATCAAAGAGTAATCAGATTATCAGCGCTGTTCGAAAACAGAAAAATGAGTTACAAGGATAAGGTTATACCTGTTACTTGTTGTCATAACTCAAAGCCAAGACAAACAAAGAAAAGAGTAAGGAAGAGCGTTAAGGAGAAAAGTAAAAGCGAATCTTTGTTTTATTCAGTATTTTGCAAATATATCTTTTCTTTTCTTAGTTCCTTTCTCTTTGAAGACTAAAAAAAAAAACTCTTAAACTAGTACACCCACATTTTCAACTCACTTGTGAAGAGTAACACAAAGTCTCTCAATAATCAGATGAAGCTTGTATCACATAAACAACCAAAACCAAAAAAAAAGCCATCAGTCTGAGTTGCTGAAAATGACTTTGAAAAAACTTTGATCAAGTGTAGCATCACTACTTTAAAATAAACATGTGTTATCTTACAAGCTGAATGCTTATGATGATTTTTGGAGTGACGAATTGAATTCATTCCCTTTTTTTTATCAACTTAGTAAAAAAGACAAACAGCAGAAGTTAGCATGATGTTCCTATTGCTTATGGCTCTTTTACACTTAGTCATTGAATATTTAAAGCTCAAGTAAATGGTGCTGTTTCAGGTAGAATGAGCTAGTCGCTTGCAGAAGCAAACGTTTTATTAAAATGTCACGTATTCATTAAGTACAGTAATTGCAATAGTTACAAGCTTGTTATTTCCGGTCTAAGCGAAAGATAAAGTTTGTCATAGAAAGCTGATAGTTTGAATACATCAGCTAATTGCAAGCATGAAATACAAAGGCTTTTGCATGTGTGAGTGGCATTTACTTTCAAAGGAAATCAACACACTGATTTGAGAAGTAATGCTTAGTAAGCTCAAAGAAACAGAAAAGAAGAACAAAGTAATCATGTATTAATCTAAGCTAGTCCATAGCTTATTTTGGCTTCTCTTTGTGATCTTTTCTTTAGATCCTTAGAATATCAGAAGATAAAAGGAATGATTTTATTGTGCTTTCAGATTACATGATTGAGTAGAAAAAAAAATAGTTTTGTAGTGTGTGTGCGTATAGGTTTAAATATGATACAAGAATGTGTTTACTAAAATTCAAATTCTGGGCGGAACTGGTTCAAATCTGCCCCTACAACTGCTTTATCAGCCAAGTCACGACGGTCCTGTAAGAAAGAAGAAAATGCGATTAGTTATGTGATTATTGACCTGTTCTATTAGTGTATTCTTACCATCATGATGAAGGCTTTTCGTAACATTTCCCAAGAGTTGTTAGATACATTGACACCTTCTTCTGAGTCACCATGACCACGTTTATGCATTGAGAGAGCTGTCAAGATGTGTTCTGCAGCTTCTTTATAACAGCCGATATTGACACAGCTCACACCAATATTGTATCTAGCACGTACAAATGATGGACGCAATTCCAATGCCTTATGGTAAGCATCAATAGCTTCTTCTGAACGACCATTGTTGGCTAATGTAGCTCCCATACGATTCCATAATAAATAATCCTAATCGTCCAATGTTAACGATCTCGTTTTCTTCTCCTTTGATTCACTTACATCAGGACGGCCCTTTAGGGCAGCAAAGAAACAATCAATGGCCTTGTCAAGGTCACCACTTCCATAAAACAACACACCTAAACCTATTTGGACATCAGGATCCATCAATTGACCGTCAGGAGCCTGTCTAGCAGCAGCCAGAAACAGATCGGTAACGCGATCGTGAAGTTCAAATGGTGAGGCAGCTTGAGGTAATGATGCTCCATTTACGACATGGGGGTATTTTTGGGTGATCCAGCGTTCTAATGTTTGGTATGCAGCATGATCATAAGATTCATTGGTATAGCTGACAGCTAAAGACATAAGGGCCTGTAGGTTTCCAGGGTCTGCTTCTATAGCACGCTCAAGAGCACGAATGGCAGGTTCTTCCTTTTCGTTTTGAGCTTGAGCATTACCTAGGTGCATCCATGCTTCTGAGTTATGAGGATCCTTTTGGACAACTGCTTCAAAGGCCATAGCAGCATTACTTAGCAAGCCACCCTCATCCAGCAAACGCAAACCTTCTGCCATAGGATCAGGGTGGTTGAGGTAAGGGTTGTTAACCTCAAACACATATTCACCCAGATCAGGCTTATAGACTGTATTGCCTTGTCCGAAATTACCAAACTCATCCTCCCAATTCTCTTCATCAGTCATATGGTTACGAATTGACTTCCAGACATTTTCGAATTCGTCAAAGGAAGGATCTTGAGCAGCGGCCTCTGCTACCTTGCGTGCTATTTCTTCTTCTGTCTCCTCCTTTTCGTCAAAAACAGCAAACTGCTCTTCCCAAGAGGCATTGTTTTGATTAGTTTCAAGGCGTCCTTTACCCTTATTCTCTACAAGGTCAAATTCGTTAGCCCAGTCAAAGTGTTTTTGAAAAGCGGCCTCGAATTCGGCTAACTGTGCTGGGTTCATGTTGTTGACTTCTGGATGGTTCATGAATTCTTCTCTCCAAACTGAAAGAAAAAAAAATTACCCCCCAAAAAAAGAAAGCATAGTTAATTCATGTAGTCCTATGCACTATAACAACAATTTACCTGATGCATTTTGTCCAGCAACAGCTTTACTTTCAACAAATGCCTTCTCCATAGCCTCTGCTTCTGCGGGTGTTAACTCCCATAACTTTGGACCTGCTTGTTGAAATTCATTTGCCCAGTTGCCTACATTTCCACCAGCAGGCATCTGTCTAACTGCATCCAGTTCTCTCTGCAAGGCTGAAAATTCAAAGTTGTTGCCCATTCTGTACTGTTGTTGAGGCTGGTCTTGTCCAAAGAACTCATTCACCATATCACCTCCTTGAGAAAATCCAGGACCTTGATGTCTTTGAGAACGCATCTATCCTGTTGGTTATTATTTTATCACAATAGTGCTTGACTATCTCTTCTACTTACAGTTGAAGGCCCCACGTTAGATTGAGAAGGTCCAGCAAATTGGTCCTATGTATTTATTATGCATAAGGTTCATTGGCCAAACAAACCTCATATATCACTTACTCTTTGCAAGGATCTGTCTTGTCCAAATTGCTTCATCATTTGGGCCATAGGGTTGGAGCCACCGCAGGAGTCGTCACCATTCATCATATTCTTGAAAGACATAGTTTAAGAGAAAAAAAGGTATATTCTGATGACTAAAAGAAAAAAGCCAGAGAAATAGAGCTGCAAAATTCAACATATTCAAAGTCAGCCGGAAAAATAAATCTTGCCTAACAACTTTTTTTTTTTATAACCAATTGGCATAGTAGAAAAAAGAAAAAACTCATAAGCAACCCAAGAACTGAGGAGTTAATAAGAACTAGCAAGCTTGCCATTATATCTAACAAGACAAGCTCTTTATTATTCTATACAAGGCTTCTTTTTTGTATTTGTTTCTTCTCTTTCTTGGTAGAAGCTATGTTTCTTAAAGCAGTCCCTTCCTTCAACCAATAAGAATCAACTGTTTGGTCTTTTTTAAGCTCCCGATGACGTTCACTTAATTATGTGCACAAATTATTTTTTTTTCTTGTCTCCTTTTTCTTTTCTATAGTTTATAATGGCTTCACTTTCAAGGTAACAGTTGTTTCATATAAACGAGTATAACAAACTAATCACAAAGCAATTACAGTCTTTTGCCAAAGCCTCGTCAAACGTTGGCATCAAACACTAACACAGCCCCACAACTCGAAAAGCAAATCAATCAGCTTATTACCAAATCAACACAAAGTCGAATTCCACCCTATGGTCAGCGTCAGAGCTTCAGACCCCGTGTAGCTGAAGATTTCGGTAACGGTGGTGCCTTTCCTGAAATTCATATTGCTCAATATCCTTTGGGTATGGGCCGAAAAGACAACAAAGCAGCTGATCGTAAAGGAGGTGCACTCACACTTCAAGTGGATGCTGATGGTAACGTCAAGTACGATGCTATTGCCAGACAAGGTCACAGCGATGACCGTATTATTCATAGCTCTTATAAGGACTTGGTGCCTATCAACGAGCGTAAAGATATGGATGTAGACAAACTTGTGATGGACAGACCTAGTGAAGAGGAAGTTCAGAGTGTCGCTGAAAAGACGCGCCTGGCACTCGAGAAGATTGTCAACGGCAAGATAAAGGCAGCACAACCCAAAAACATTGGATCAACCAACGGTAGTGGTAGCAACAAAGATCCCACCTACATTCGTTATACACCTATGCAAAGCCAGACAGGAGACGGATTCAACTCAGGTGCCAAACAGAGAATTATTCGTATGGTAGACGCACCCAGAGATCCTATGGAACCACCAAACCATTTACACAAAAAAGTTCCTCGTGGTCCACCCTCACCACCAGCTCCTGTCATGCATTCACCTCCCCGTAAGTTGACAGCAAAAGAACAGGCAGAATGGGTTATTCCCCCTTGCGTCTCTAACTGGAAGAACACAAAGGGTTATACTATTCCACTTGATAAGCGTTTAGCTGCTGATGGTCGTGGCCTTCAAGAGTTGACCATCAACGATAACTTTGCCAAGTTTTCTGAAGCCCTCTATGCTGCTGATCGACATGCAAGAGAAGAAGTAAGACAGAGAAATCTGATGCAACAGAAATTGGCTCAAAAGCAAAAGGAAGTGGAGGAAGACAAGCTTAGACAGTTGGCTCAGAAGGCTCGTGAAGAAAGAGCTGGTTTTAAACCTTCAAGCAGTGCGGCCGAACCACCTTCCATCGCCAACAGACCCTCTGCTTCTTCACTTATGCCAGACTATGACTCGTCTGGTAGTGAATCAGGATCAGATAGTGAAGAAGAAAGCTCACCTGTTAGAGGTCGTCGAAGTGATGATAGTGATGAAGAAGGTGTAAGAGAGCGTGACCGTCTAAGACATGATCGTCAAAAGCAGAGACAGAGAGAAATGCGTATGAGCAAGATGGGTACAGAAGCAAGAGCCAAGCACCTTGCTCGGTAAGTTAGATAGTGTCAACAGGATGTCCAGCTTAATTAATTGGCTGTTATATAGTGAACAAGGCCGTGATATCTCAGAAAAGATTGCACTCGGTTTGGCCAAACCTAGTCTGAGCAAAGAAAGTATGTACGATGCTCGATTGTTTAACCAGACAGAAGGTATTGGCTCTGGTTTTGGTAATGACGATTGTAAGTATCTCTGGTTTAATTTCTTCCCAAAAAAAACCCCCATTTCTAATTAATATCCATAGCATACAACACATACGACAAAGCATTATTCAATCAATCGTCCACATCCATATATCGATACAGAGGTGAAAACACTGATTCTGAAGTATTGGGCAGTACAAATACAGAAGACCTTGAAAGAGCCATCCGACAAGACAGATTCAGTACTCGTAAAGGCTTCCAAGGTACAGAAGGTGGTGAAAGTTCAAGTGGTCCTGTTGAATTCGAAAAGGAAACACTGGCTGCTCCAAAATCAGCTAGTAAAGATGTCTTTGGCCTTGATACCTTTTTGAACAAAGCAAAGAAGGGCAAGAGATCACGTGATGATGAAGAGGATAGTGATGATGATAGACGTAAACGTTAAATGCTTTTATTATTGATTAAGAAAATATACACAACAAAAAAAAACCTATTTTGCTTTTTACCACATAAATCTTTGAAGTTGCTCAGGCTCATTAGCCCATACAAATGGTTTGTAGATGAAAAGATAAAGAGTGATGATGTGCAACAGAGCATAAAAGGACAATGCTAGATAAGTACGGTGTGGGTGAGTAGGAGGTGGAATATGGGTCATGTAAAGTAGAAAAGGAATAATAAAATATCTAAACTCAAGCAGAGGAGAGGGCACGAGTGTCAGTAGAACAGCAGCAATGTATCCCAAGACAAACAAAAGGTTGTTATGTTGTGCTAATGACAGCTGTCAGCATAAATAAATCAACATAAAAAGAATAAGGACTCTTACCAAATGCTTGTATGTTGAGGAATCCACTCATTATGTAGATAGGTGTTAGCACATAACGAACAGATGGATGTCTTCTGTAGATCTTTTTCCAAACATAAAAACTGTAATGACGATTATCGCTTAGAATGAAAGGGTGCTCATACCTAATAAATATGTTATATTAGTTGAGCAGACAAATGTGTTTAGATGTTATTTACGTGTATCGATGAATTATGAACAGACAAACTGGTGCTATCAAAGACCCATATATTATTCTAGTATTCAAAGTCAATGGACGATCAACAATACGTACATATCTATTTACATACCTTCTAATTGACAACAAACTAATAAGAGAGTTAATAGAAAGAGTCCAGGGAGCCGCAAAAAAGGATAGGAAACAGGTAAAGTAAAAGATTTGTGGGAAGTGCAAACCAGCAATATGATTTGAGCGATCACCTAAAACAATACCTCCATTCCACACAAGAAATGCGCCAAACAAACCGATAGCCAAGAGAAAGGTGATAATGTGAGGAATCAGGATAATCAAATGTTTCAAGGTTTGAACGATTAAGCTCTTGACAGACTGAATTACTTGTACTATTAAAGACAGAAACTTTTCAGCACATCAAATGGCGTAATAAGTACTACTGAGTCCTACCTAAGCTATGTATATCTGAGCATCTAGGGTCGTAAAGACTGTTTGAGTTGTCCTGTTTCTTAGCTTGAAGAGAGAGCACGTCCATAATGACCAATACCATATAGAGACAGAGCCATATAACGTTAGTCTGTCTAAATGTCAAAGAAACAAGGCCCACTATACCAGCCAGGCGATAATATCTCTTTTTGACAAGTAAATAGGACAATAGAACGAAAAAAGTAGACCCAGGATCAGTGTAATATACGAAATTATAAAAGAAGTGAACAGGAAACCAAGCTAATGCTAGAGCATACAGCTGTGTTTGCTTATCATTCTTGTTTGTCTTTAGAGATACGAGCTGAACAAGAACATAGTACAGACCAACGGAGAACAGAAGGTTGGTGAAACGTAACGCTGTTACAGTACAAAGATCAAGATGCAATATCTGTCCAAGGTAAGCTATTATATTGCTTATAACATATCTAACAACAACAGAAGATTACTATCAAGATGTATCTCTTTTCTAGACGCATAAAAATGCTGCACTTTACAGTCCTGGTGGAGTTGTCAATTTTGGGTCCCAATCAAAATAATTGCCCTGACAGTATTGTTGTGCCTGAGGGACATGGAATATCTCATCCTATAATTAGAAACTAATTTATTAAGATACACACTCTGTAACTAGCTTATTTTTTCTTCTTCTGTTCTTAAAGAGAGTAGGCTACCATGTAAGGCAAAGGCACTTTCTGGTTGACAACAAACGCTGTTGAGATCAGCACAGCAACATGGGCGATCGCCAACATTGCAAAATCAGAAAAAAAAAAGAGCAAAATAAAATAAAATACATCTTTCGCGCACAGCAGAGAATGATACACGTTACACTTTCCTGTAATGTTCCTATTGGCTCAAAAAATAAAGTGTAGAAAAGTTCGAATCTTTCCTTTCTCGCCCCCTCCCCTTTTCTCTTTCTTTCTTTCTTTTATTTTGTTTTCATCTTAAGAAACCATAAATACAAAAGAACTAGGCTTCAATCTTTCTCGTACCTTACAAACAACGGCATAACACTTTCTCTCTCTTTCTTATTGGTCATGGCTTCTTCTAACGATTCTTTGGATACCTTACCTCCATCTGCCAAGTTGGCTCTTTTGCACGCTCAAGCAGCTTCATCTACTGTTGAGGAAGATCCCTTCGTTCCTTCTCCCGATGACCCTGTTGTCACTGACAACTATGCTTATGAACCTTTGATCGCTGGTGACTACCCTACTCCTATTGGTAAGCCTGTTGCTGCTTCTCAAAAGAAAGAACCTGCTGTACCTACCAAGAAGAACCTTGACCTCAGCTCTGAATCTGCTTTTCCTTCCCTCTCTGCTTCTCCCCGTACACCTGTAGCCACAAGTGGCTGGTCTTCTGCCGCTAGTGCTCGCGTCAAGTCTCCCCAACAAGGTTCTGTCTCTCCTAGACCTATGGCTCCTCCTGCCTCTGGTAACGCCAACAAGAAGTCTGTTTCTAGCATCACTAGTGTATTGAAGTTGCCTGCCCATCAACAAATTGCAAACATGGCTAGCAAGCCCCTTGGCTTCAAAAGCAATGCTGATGTTATTCAACAAGTTATCAGCAAAACTGGTACAAACATCATTGCCTCTACTAACCGTTCAGGTACTACTACTTTCCTTATTCAAGGTGCCCCTAATGATGTCAACAGAGCAAAGAGAGAATTGGCTGCTGGTCTTGTTGTTAAGGTAAGCTATCGTGACAGTGCATATCTGTAAGAAAAAAATGGGCAAAAGAGGAAAAAAGAGAGAGATGGAAATGTGCACTACATAAGGGGAAACATATTCTATGCGAATACTTATGTACTAACAATACTAAAAAAAAATTAGCGTACTGTTGAAATCGCTGTTCCTGCTTCCACTCGCCGTTTCATTATCGGTGCTAAGGGTGCTACTTTGAAGCAAATTGAAGCCAAGTCTAACACACGCATCAACTTCCCCCGTAAGGAAGAAGAAGACAGCTCCTTCAACGAAGAAAACCCTGATGAATTGATTGACGTAACTATCGTTGGTGATACTACTGGTATTGCTATTGCTAAGGAAGAAATCGAAAAGATCATTGGTGATAAGGTAAATTGATATTGGTGATAAAAGAAGAGGCAAGAATAGTGATATACTAATTGTTTTTCCCAATGATAGATTGCCAAGTCCAGCATCAAGGTTGAAGGTTTGGATAGCAAGTATTATCTTTTCCTTTGTGGTGCTGAAAACAACAACATCAAGAAGATTGAAGACGAATTTGATGTCAAGATCAACATGCCTGCCTTGATTGTTGACGGTACCACTAACAGTGACACTGTCATCACTATTTCTGGTGATAAGGAAAAGATCCAACAAGCTAAGCAAGCTTTGGAAGCTATCTATAGCGACATTGAAAAGAACAGTCGCACAATTGCCATCAGCATTCCCAAGCGCCAACACAAGTACCTTTACGGTAAGAACGGTGAGATCCTCAAGGAAATTTGGGAAGAAGCTGGTTGTACAGTTGAATTGCCTCCCGCAGAAGATTCTTCTGAAAATGTCACTATTCGTGGTCTCGATGCTGACCTTGTGAAGGGTTTGACTGTTGTGATGGAAAAGGCACGTGCTGTTCACGTCAGTGTTCTTGATTTGACTGAAAACTACAAGTCTGTTGGTGACAAGGCTACTGCTCTCAAGCATGCTCAATCTGCCCTCAAGTATTTGTTGCACAGAAAGAGCATCAAGAAGATTGAACGCGAACACAATGTGCAAGTAGGTGTTCCTCAACCTGAGGAACTCAAGAAGGCTGTCAGCCTTGAATTTGTCAGCAAGGTTGAAAAGGATGCTGCTCTTGCTCAATTGGCTCTCTCTAACATCATTCGTGAATTGCCTCCTCAAGCCTTCGGTTCAGTCGATGTTGAAGTTTACCTTCACCAACACTTGGCTACTCACCACAGCGCTGTTATTGAACGTATTCAATCAGCTCACGATGTTACCGTCATCTTCCCTGATGAAAAGGAAGCTAGCAAGTCTGTCTTGATTGTCTATGGTGGTAAGGGCGACGCTAAGGATGCTATTTCTGCTGCCGCTGCTGAAATCGCCAAGATTGCTGCCGACTCTTCAGACTACATTACTAAGTCCATTTCTATTCCTGCCGAACTCCATGACGCTCTTCGTGGTCCTAGAGGCACCACTTTGAATGCCATCGTCGGTGAGTCTGAAGCCGTCGTTCGATTTGGTCCTGCTGATCAAGTTGAAATTCGTGGCTTCACTCAACAAGTCAGCAAGGTTGTTGCTAAGCTTCAAAAGGCTCAAGAAGCCGTCCAACAAGAAGGTTACAACAAATCCTACACTGAAGAATTCTTCATTCCTTCCAACTTCTCTGCTCACATCATTGGTAAGGCTGGTATCCATATCAACAAGCTCAAGGAAGACTTTGGTATCAAGGTTGATATTGGAGAAAACAGCGAAGAAAAGACCAGTGGTAAGAAGAAGAACACAGCTACCTCTGTCAAGGTTGTCATTCAAGGCCCCAAGCTCAACACAGAGGCTGCCAAGGAACGTATCTTGTCTCAAGTTTCCAGCTTGGCTGATCAAGTTACTCTTTCATTGAAGGTTCCTAGAGAATTCCATCGTTTGTTGATTGGTCCTAGTGGCCGCTATGTCAAGAAGCTTGAAGACAAATACAATGTGTTCATCAAGTTCCCTCGTTCTGGCGGTAGCAACCGTGGCGATGAAAGCCCCTCTACACCCACTAACCCCGATGAAGTTACTGTTCGCGGTGGTAAGAAGGATGCTCAAGCTGCCAAGGAAGAACTCATGGAACTCTATGAATATGAGAAGGAGGAGCAAGCTCAACGTAAAGAAAGAGAGCAGAAGCACAAAGAATACCAAGAAAAGAGAGCTGCTGAAGACAAGAGAAGAGCTGAAGAAAGAGCCGCTCGTGAAGCTAGAGACGCTGCCAAGGAAGCTGCTCGTGAAGCTAAAAAGCAACAACAACAACAACAACAACAAGCCAATAAGAAAGAATAAAGGCTTCTAATATATTCTGTAACATAGTTTAATCGTGACCTAAAAAAAACATCAATTTTGACATTCTCCTGATTTGAAAGAACAACAAGTTTACCGCTCTTTGTTCTCTCTCGTTACCCTCTCTATTTTTGTATCTAGAAAAAAAAACTTAATAAAAAAGAGATAATTTACAAATAAAGTTTATTTTCGAGCAAAAAAAAAAGCAAGACGCGCTTATTTGTGTAACAAATCAGGCTTTGAAGGAGTATGCAGCAACTAATTAAAAGAGTACCAACAATGCTGTATCCTTGTTATATATTGGCATCTATTAATAATGCATATTGTATGAGACAAATCTTTCTGTTTGTGTTAAAAGATGAAGATGCTGACTGCAATGAAATCTCTATTCTCTTATGATCTCAGTTGCATTATTTTTTCTCATCTCTTTAAAATCAAACACTCCATGTGATGCAAGATACACCACAATGATGGCAGAAAAGAGAAAAGCTTTGTGCTACAATCGATAGTAGATGAAATGTCCTTCATAGTGGTTTAGTCTTGCTTGCTATTTATACACCTAGTTTCAGTTTAACCTGTTCTTTCTCCTTTCTTTTTCCTTTCAAACACTTATTGTTCTGTCAAAAAATGGAGCATTTGTCACAAAAATTGGAAGATCACAACTCATGGCATGGCGATGAAGATCTCGAACAACCCTCATATATGTTCAGAACATACAAAATTCGTTTTTATGGTTTAGCGGTCATTGGTCTTTCAAATATTGCTTCCTCTATCAATTGGCTTTCAGTGGCAATAGTACCTGATTATGCAGATGCATTTTTTGGTGGTGTTGGACTTACAACAATAAACTGGTTTTCTAACATATTCATGCTATGCTACCTATTTGCTGGTCCTGCATCTAGCTGGGTGTATGACCATTGGTCCGTAAAGACAGGTGTAGGTCAACTGATTGTTGTGAAGTTTTTCTTTCTCATTCCTTTGTATTTTCACGTAGCTCATAATTGGTAGTGTGTTACAACTCCTTGGCTCATGGTTGCGTTATGGTTCAGTTCATGTACAGGACGCTTCAGGAAGAGTAGCACTTGCTTTCGTTGGACAGGTATTGATTTTGCTATTGTTTAATGTGATTTTGATTAACACTATTTCTTTTCTGTCTTTTAAGACCATATGTTCTATTGGTCAGCCTTTTATTTTGAATATATCTACACCTGTAAGTGACCTCAACTGCTCTTGTACTATTGCATATCAAGTTCTAATACCTTTTCTTTTCATTCCCACTAGTTTGCTGCGTTGTGGTTTAGTGCTGAAGGCAGAGGTGTAGCCACTATGATTGGTGGTTTAAGTAAGTAGAGAAAAAACTGTATGACAAAAGCTCTATTCTTTTTTCTGATCATTAAACCTTATGCCACTTCTCTAGCTAACGCAATTGGAATGGCTATTGCTTCTATCCTTATGCCTGCACTTGTAAAAGGCCCTTCTTCCATGAGTTTAGGTGTAAGTTGCATTCAAAGAATGAATTGACTTATCAAACTAACGTTTCCTAAAATGCTATCACAGTTTCTGGTTATTGCTTGCATTACTACAGGATGCGCTCTTCCTGTCTGTTACTTTCCAAAAAAGCCAAAGACACCACCATCCTTTAGTGCTTCTTCAAAGAACAAATACACAATGACATTCTTTCAGTCTCTAAAAGAACTCTTGACCAATTACAATTACCTAATTATACTAGTTGCTTTTGGCATTTTATGCGGTCTCTCTTCTTCTGTTACTTCACTGTTAACGCAAATTGTTACTCCACATGGTATATCAGTAGATGAAGCAGGCTTTATTGGTGCTGGTTTTATCATTGCAGGCATCATAGGTGCCATTATAACTGGCGCTTTTATTGATAGAACGAAGAAACACAAATGGGTTCTCAAGATCTATGTTCCATTCATAGGTGCGCTTTATCTTTCATTCTATTTTGCTGGTAATATAACTCGACTGAAGATGGGATTGATTTGTAGTTACTAAATGCTTCTTTTTCCTCTAAAAAAAAGTGAAATCTGCTCAGTTCAAATACCTAATGCTAGTCTGTGTTCTACTTGGGTTTTTTACTTTTTCTTTGCTTCCGGTTGCTTTGGAACTATCGGTTGAATGTAAACACCTTAATTTCACTTCAACATTTCTTATTCTAATCAATTGCCTTGCTTATTTTAGCTACCTTTCCTGTAAGCGAATCTATCTCGAGTGCATGTTTATGGTTGAGTTCGCAAATTCTAGGCCTCGTGATAATGACTGTGATGGACATGCTACGTGATGAAAATGGTGTTATGCTTCAGAGCCTTGTGTTCGCTGCCTGTATTTCATTTCCCATGTGCATTTTATCTACTTTCTATAACAGTCCAAACAAACGACTGGAATTCGAAGAGAGAAACAGAATTGCCAGTACATAATGCAAACATTGAAACTATCTCAATTTATATAAAATACCCCTCCTTCTTCTTAGGAGATACACCATATTTAGCTTTCAAACTGCCTGATTATGATAAATTATGCTTTACAATCATGAAGCTGAAGTCTTAAAAAAAGGAGTGCAGAAGATAGTGAGCATATTAAACAGCTACAACATATGATAAAGAAAAACAATATGATTGATGATAAGTTTGGGTCATTTCTATCCAAAAGAATCATTGTTATGGTAGACATAATTTAAAATCAATGCAATCAAATGTGTTACATCTAATCCTTATGTAATTCCAAGAAAAAATATTGAAGTGTAAAGTAAACATACAATCGACAAGAGCGAAATCAAATGAAGCCAACTTTTCAAGGAACCGAAAATACAGCAGTGATCATAGCCAAGGTCAATATTTGCCTCAGCACGGCGAATACAATGATCGCTTAATTTAAGAATGTAATCCTTTAAAATATCAACCATCTTGAACAGAGCGGCTACTGGATATCAGAAGAACTTGCTCAAACTAGTTGTCTAAGTCTCAGATTCTCTTAAGAGTTGCATGTTTGCTCAGAGTTCAAAGAGGTTTGAGAGAAAGCGTCAATGCAAGACATTTTGTCAGCAATTATTTGTGTATTCGCGCGTTAAGACTTCATGTAGTCAGACAAAACTACTTTATATTAGACCATTGTGTTTTTTTTATGGTTCCATGTTTTAACCGGCCTTTGTCTTCAGTAATTATGATGTGATGCTATTTCTTAGCCTACTTCTTTTTATAGTATGGAATTTATTGAGCTTATTAAAGACTTACTGCTTTAGATCTCGTTAATAGCACCATATGCCTTTATGACTGAAATAGCTCTTCATATAAACCTTATTACCATCGTTGAAACTTAAATGTGCTCAGATCACCACACAAAAAGAAATGCGTCAAGTAAAATTTCAAGCCAAAAGTTGATGCGAAAAAACTGTACCTAAATCGGAGACTCGGAGCATTTTTCCAAATTTGACAATAAAAGCTTAAATTTCTGTCATAACTACCATTGCTGTTGACTCATTTGCTAAATCTATGGGTATATCAACTCATATAGTTCGTTTATTGTATTAATTATACCATGGACAAAAAGAAACTTTAATAACTGAAATATAAAAACCAAATGATTTCTAGTGGCTTGCTCACAGCTTTAATTGAAGTTTTCTTTGCTAGATATGCATTCTTTCTGAGAAGAAAATATCATCTCTAGCCAACACAGATACAGGCTTTATCTGTCTCTTTATCATGTCATTGATAAACAAGTGTGTGCCTGCTTCCACTTATGACTCATAACTAAAATAAATAACAATGCATGTCATCATTTGAAAAGCAGCGCTTTTTCGGGCAAGTAAGGAAAGTCACACGGGTCGAGAAATCGCTTTGTCTTTATAATTTTCAGTGACATATTTAACCTATCACTCCCCTTGCTTTTTCATAACTTTCACTGTATATCAACAGCCTGTCATGTACAAAGCAATTCATACATCAGCCACTAGACAGTTGGGATTACGTACAAGCGCAGTTGCCTTTCGACATCTTAGCCGCCCCAGCCCTGCAATTCGTCTTGTGCTAATCCAACCAAATGTTGCTTCTCAAAGAGGACTTCACTTGCATAGAGAACTCTTGCGCTCAGAGCCCAAGCTAAGCAAGGCTCTCTTAAACGAAGAAAAAGAGACTGCTACTTCTCGTGCAGCAGCCCTTGTCAAAGAGCAACAAGCCAAAGCAGCAGCAAACGCAGCTCCTAGCAGCACAGCTATCAAACCCAAAAAGACGCTTTGGCAAAAGGTCAAGGAGGAGGCTGTGCATTACTGGCATGGTACTCAACTACTTGGTCTTGAAATCCGAATTTCTTCCAAGTTGACATGGAAGTTATTGCACGGTGGTAATTTGACCCGTAGAGAACATCGTCAGGTAAGCTTGCTTTTTTTTAGTGCATTAGAATTTCGTTTACATGAAAATCTTTTAGTTACGTCGTACGACATCAGACCTTGTGCGTCTTGTTCCTTTCCTTTTCTTCATTGTTGTTCCTTTCATGGAACTTCTTCTGCCAGTTGCTCTGAAACTGTTCCCCAACATGCTGCCTAGTACATACGAAAGCAAATCTCAAGAAGTAAGCTGAACGCGGTATATGAGATCTTGATTACAAATTTTGAATTGTTCTATAGGAAAAGAAAAAGATATCTCTGTTGAAGGTCCGTTTGGAGATGGCCAAGTTCTTGCAAGAAACCATTTCTGAATCCGGCTTCCCCGGATCCGATCACGAAAAGGCAGCTAAGGAATTTGCTGATTTCTTTAGAAAGGTACATTTTATCTATCTTAAGACAGGCCAGTTTTTACAACAATATGTTCCTTTATATATTAGATCCGTATCACAGGCGAACAAGCCTCCACTGAAGATTTGTTGAATGTCGCTAGACGATTTGAAGACGAATTGACTTTAGACAACTTGTCCCGACCTCAGCTTGTATCCATGTGTCGTTATATGAATATCAATGCTTTCGGTACAGACAATTTCTTACGTTTCCAGATCAGAAGTCGTATGCGTCAAATCAAGGCCGATGATAAAGCCATTCAGCAGGAAGGTATTGACAGTCTGACCATTCAGGAACTTCAAAACGCCTGTGCTTCTCGTGGTATTCGCTCTGTCGGTACATCTCCTGGACGTCTCCGAGATGAGCTGGCTCAATGGCTTGATTTGCACTTGAATCATCATGTCCCCGGTACTCTTTTGATTCTTTCCAGAGCCTTTAGTTACACAGATCGTCATATGACTACAGAAGAAGCATTGAAGGCCACCTTCAACAGTTTGCCTGATAACCTTGTCAACGAAGCTGAGCTTCAGGTATTAGAGCAAGTGGGTGCTAGTACATATAAGCAAAAGTTGGATGTGTTGGAACAACAACAGGAATTGATTGAGGATGAATCAGAACAAGAAGAGAAAGAAGAGAAGGCTAGATTGTTGGCTGAAGAAGAGGCCCGTTTAGCTCAAGAAAAGAAGGATCTTGAAGAGGCAGAAAAGAAGGACTCCTTTGTTGCTGATGCGCCTATTGTACCTGATGAACCACTCAAGGAAGAACCCGAAGATGCACCATTATCTAAGGAACAACAATCGGAACTTCAAGATGCATTGACCAAGTTGCGCACAAAGGTTGATGTCTTGGAAGAACGTGCTCAATTAAACGAAATCAAGTTCCAACATGAAGATTATAAGGAAGTAAGTAGATTTTGATATATGACAGCTTGTTAAAGTAACTAATTTTTTCTTTTTCAACAGTTGATTGAAGAACTTAAGGATGCCACCAAGAAGGAAGCCGATAAAGCTACACTTCGTATGAGCAAAAAGTTGGAAAAGATGTTGGAGACTATCGACAAAGAATTGGACGATATGGAAAAGTCCTCTTCAGCTAACAAGGAAACTCAAGCCGAAGAGTCACATAAAGAAGAAAAGACAAATTAGAGAAACATTGATGTTAGATTTATTTAATAATAAAATTACCCTTTGCAATAAGCAATTCATTTGTTTCTAGACCTATTTTGCTAACAAAAGCTTAGCAGACAAATGAATAAAGAAGGGATTTTTGAATCGTTATGTAATTTAGGACAGCACTTTTTATAGACAGTGTAATTACTAAAAAAAAAATAAGAGTTCAGAAGACATCTCATTAGTGGTAATATTATCCAAATTAAAGCATGATCCAGGAAATTTACATTATCTCCTGACTCAGGGAAGCTAAGTTCTTTCGGCTAATTACACGCGATGAGTGCCAAGAGTTAAATAGCACTCGTTCTAATTCCATTTGTTGAAACAAGATTTTGTGACATTATATGCTGATTCGTCTATTGGATGTCTTTTAAAACAAAATGATATTGATCTTTACATCTAAAAAGAGAAATTCCTTTAGTATTTTTAGTTTTAGCTATTTTGTTGACTTTGTTTTGTACGTGCTTTTTTTTTCTATTATTAACATTCTGGTGTTCCCGTTTTAGAGTGGCAGTGCTTTATTATTAGGTTAAGAACCAGAAGTCCGCAGAGTTGAAGGTGAAAATCACAAATATGGCATTCTAGGTGCTGCTGCCGCGTGTAACATTGTCTGATATTCATTTTATAAAAAAAAACAAATTTGATTCTTCTTGTTTCCCTCCTCTTGTCTTTTTCTTTCTTTCTTCTTTTTTTATTGTATACTTTCCTTTTCTAGTAGATCAAATATTATCATCTTCCTTACAACTCATATATAGAGTCATAATTTACATAACATGGTGACAGTTGATAAAATCGTAATTATCTTCGATTCCTATTTCTTACTTTACAACTCGAGAACGGATTTCATCTAACAATCTAATGTATGATAGGTTAGACGAATTACAGAAACTCGCTGGTCGAAAATGTATATCTCAATGGCATTGTTGCAATGTATTTTCATTGTTGTATTGCAGGCAGCTATTTGTTATCAAAACACACAACAAGCCAATTTACTTCCTGAAATCGACACAAGTGCTTTATTATCAAAAACAACAATTTCAGACACAATACCTATGCGAGCAAAAGACCGACTGGGTCGTATCAAATGGGAGAACATTGCCTTCATGGGTTTTCAAGTGTGGTTCTTTGGCATGGCTGTAGATGCAGTAAGTGTAGCGTTAACCGAGGTTAACATTCAAGGCACTCACACTCAGACATTTAGACTGTTTATCAAAACACAGCTGAGATCTTAGTTTTGGCTGTCATTAATGGTCTATGCGCCATATTGGGTGCACTCGAAATTGTCGATGGTATCAAGTGGTTAAAGCTATTGGAAGAAACATCATTCTCAACTATACCATTATCAATTGCCGAGAAGATTGAAATTGCATTGGCTGTTACTATCCTTGCATTTGCCGTTATCATGTGTTATTTGAGTTTTGCTATGTCAAAACAGTTTGGTTGGAATATCTACAAGAAGATTGGTGCTGATGTCCAGATTCAAAGTAAGTACCCAGAAGGAGAAAGGGGGAAGAGAGAGAGGGGGGGCTTTGAACGTGTCTTCCATGACTTGCTTTATTAATTCAACTAATGTGCATACTTTCTCAACATAGAAATGTACCGTACTTTCCAATTTTTTGTATTAGCGCTTAAGATCAATATCTTCACAGAATTCATGGTTTCCGTATTTTATTTAATCCAATTCGCTCTAAAGCAAAGTCGTACAGAATGGGATACTTGGTTTCAACTGGCTTGTGCCATATTGATTATTCCAATGTTGTATTTTGCAAGAACAGCAGGCAGTGCAGAAAGCAAAGTTAGAATGATTATATTTATTTGTTTTCAAGCAGTCATTATTGTGCACTTTGCTTTGATCTTGAAAGAGACAATGCAACCAAACAATAACTGGTATACTTGGATTGTTTTCGGTAAGCCCAAACGTGCTTTGATCTGTCATCCATGCCGTAATTAATTCTTTATTCTGTATAGTCTGTGTAGGAATGGCTGTTGATTTGACTACTATGGTCCTTGGTGTCATGACCATGACAAATTTCAAAGAGGGACTTAAACCATATGTTCAGCGTGGTGCTAAAAACAAGAAGCACCATGACTTGGAGCTCAACAAAACAAACACCAATGATACATGGCAAATTGATGATAATTAATAATTCTCTCTTTTTTTGTTTTTCATTATTTTCTTTCTTTCTAATGTTTACATTATACCTGATATGTATTATTTAATAGAATCTCCTTCCTTGTTTCCTATTTTACTCCTACAAAGAAAAACATATTCTTTCCTTTTAAACAAAAACAAAAAAAAAAGACTGCATATATAGATATATATACATACATTCATACTTATCTTATACTCCCTCCTTTCCTTATACATTTATAATAATAAATATCAATAGACAATACAGCAGAATTACAAAATTTTAATAGTAATAATAAATAACAAATTAAACTTAAGCAAAGGGAGGGAAAGACTTGGCAGGAACGGCATTAGCAGAATTAGGGGATTCCGCTGGTGGTGAGCTTACAGCACTGCTAGGATTGCTGACGGTCCCTTTCAAGGCCATCAATTGATTTGAACGGAAAGTTTCATAGTGAATGATGGCTGTTGTCTCAACCAAATCTTGCAAGTGTGTTCGAGTCAAGAAGTTGCGCAGGTGAACAAACTCACAATGTCTTTCGTCTTCAACAACAATTGTACCCCATCTGGTCTTACGTCCAATCACAGCTCTACCGTCAACAACAACCTGTTTTTCGGAGCCTACAACGGCGAAAGGAAGTAGATCCTGTTGTCAAAATAATAAGTAAATCCTCTTCTTTTCTCATTGGCTATCTCTGTCTTACTCTAATACTGTTGTTTAACAAACGTTCTTCATCGTCATGTTCTTCAGGTAAATCATAAGGATACAGATCAATGTTGTGGAAGGCGAGTTCTTCGTTGATCTATAGGTTACATGGGTTAATTAAAAACGTTTCATACGCCTATCTGACACTTACTCTCTTTTTGAATGCAATACGTTCTTCAATTGTAAGTGAATCTGACTTGCCAATAACAGGTACTACATTGACAACTTCAACCAATTTCTTGAGAACAATCACATCAATAGGCTTTAAGCTTGAGAGATATAAATAAATCAATAAATTGTTGGTGCAACCTTATCTAAAAAGTTACTTACGAGTGACCAGAAGGAGCGATAAAATAAAGACAACAATGAACGCGGTTATCTTGAATGATTCTTTCACGCTGAGCAGTTAATTCTTTGCGAAGATAAGCAGAGTGTTGGTCCTTGATATATTTAATAATAGGCTCCCAGCTTTGTTTTTTTAAAAAAAAAAGAGAAAACAGTGGTAAGAAACAAGCTTCGAGTTGGACATCTACAACATACCAATCGTCGTTGTCTACTTGATCACCAAAACCAGGTGTGTCGACAATGTTCAGTCTTAAACGAACACCATTTTCCACGATGACTATAAAAAATATATTTAGTATGAGCGTGTGGGCATGTGCATATGAAACTATAGGTACCATGGGATACTGATTCAATTTGAGTTGTCTGCTTGCTTACATCTTGTACTTCAGTTCGACCTTTACTGTCGATGAGATGAGATGCAAACAAGGTGTTTACAAGAGTGGATTTTCCAAGACCAGTTTGACCTATTGTGTGTTGTTAGATTTTCCTTTTCGAGATCTCGAGTAAGAAGTATTACCAACAACCATGACATTAAATTGAAATCCTCGCTTAAGAGATTTTTTCTCGATTTGTTGAGTGATAGTGTCGAAACCGACATATCCATTAAGGGCTGTAGTATTCTAATAGATTTCGGTAAATTTTACAATTGATTTATCTGATTTTCGACTACTTACATCTTCGATAGCAGTAGACATAGCGTAAATCAAATTAAAATATAAAAAGGGGGGAACGTAAAAAGTAGTAAAGAAAAAAATAAATAAATAAAATTAAGGCACTTTGTATATCGGCCTTTTGATTTTATATTTTGTTTATCAAAAAAAAAGTGCCACGGCTACACACAACTTACAGTGATGTTCAACAACAACAACAAAGAAGCAAGTCAGAGACATACAACTTACTTGTCAGTTCAAGCAACGCTTATTAGTATTTCCTTAAGGCTTTTACATCATAGCTCTGTCAAACATTAAGTTACGAAAGACTGTTTGTTTATTATTTATTTTCTTGCCCTTGTGTATCATTTGTTCAACTTCAGCGAACAAGAAAAGTCTTGTTTTGGTAGTTTACACATTTTCTTTTCTTTCTCTCTCTCTCTTTTTTTCAATCCATCTGGCAATCTCCGCAACGTTCACTTCTCTCGCTTTTTCTCTCTCTTGTCTTTTCTTTCCTTTCTGTTTGCTTTATTTATTCATTCATACTTTGATACAAAGAACAAGAAGAGATTGAGGATATGACAAAAGAAAGCAGTTCACCGACAACTGCTGTTCAAGTAGGCATGTCTATTTCTCAATGAATCTTTGATGCAATTCAACTAAAAAAAAAAGCTTTATTAGCTCTTCGCATTAGACCATTGACTGACCGTGACCGTGCACAACCTCGATTTGCCAATCTTGCTAATGATGATGTGCTCAAAATATTCGATAAAACTGTTAAAGTAGTATCGCAAAATAAACTATTCACATTTGACCATGTGTTTGGAACAGAGAGCACACAAGAGGAAATCTTTTCGACTATAGGCGATCAACTTATTCGTAAATTTATTGAAGGTATTAAATTTAAAGGAGACAACAAAACGCATGAGTGTTATCTTTATCATTGGAATATGTCTTGACTGTTTCTTTTTTCTGCATATAGGTTACAACATTACTATCCTGGCCTATGTAAAGTGAATTCTAAAAAAAAAAATATCAGGCTAAATAAAAATAAATTTCTTTAGGGCCAAACGTCTTCCGGTAAGACATATACCATGGGTACAGCTGCAAATGGGGCTAGTACCAACTCAGCAAACGAAGGCATTGTGCCTAGATCAATGGCACTTTTATTTGATTTATTGCATAACAACCAAGGCGAACGACCTATCTCACCTACTTCATCCATATCATCATCCACAACTACATCTAACAAAAGTGGGAGTCGGTTAAGACCCAAATCAAGAATTGGGCGTGCCTCGCATGTGCCACAAGTGAGCACTAACAATAGCCATTCACCTAAAACAAAATTTACCGTCAAAGTTTCATTTATTGAAATTTATAATGAAGACCTGCACGATTTACTTAACTCAGCTCCACAGGAAGAACTGCCGCCGATCACTATCCGTGAAGATACCAAGGGCAGAATCTATTGGACAGGTGTAAAGGAAGTTACTGTCCATAGCACGGATGATGTTCTTTAGTAAGCAGCTATTTAACAAACATAATTACTTTTCGATTTTAATGTTCCAAATTGTAAAGCTATCTCGAGCAAGGTACCCAAAACAGAGCAACTGGTGCAACAGACATGAATGAGAAATCATCACGATCTCATGCTATTTTTTCGGTGTCATTAAAGCAGGAAAAATGGATACCCTCAGAAACCAGCAAAAAGATGCCAAGACCTCAGAGCTCACTCAGCTTACGTTCAGGCTCAAATACCCGTTCATCATCAGCACAACCACCTGAAGAAGGCGAATGGCTGATTACAACATCTAAATTTCATTTTGTTGATTTGGCAGGCAGTGAAAGAGTAAGCAACCTTTTTTTCTTTGGGCATAACATCACTTGTTCTGATCATTTCGAGCTAGTTAAAACGTACAGCTGCAGAAGGAGACCGTCGTAAAGAAGGTATCAACATCAATGCAGGTTTACTTGCTTTGGGCAATGTCATTTCTGCCTTGGGTGATCCTTCAAAGAAAAGCGTCCATGTACCCTACCGTGACTCTAAATTGACTCGTTTGCTTCAGGATTCATTGGGTGGCAGTGCCACCACTCTGATGATTGCCTGTGCCAGTCCCGCCGAGTACAACCTGGCAGAGACAGTCAATACCCTACAGTACGCTAACCGTGCTCGCAACATCAAGAACCGTTCTGAAAAGAATCAGGTGGAAGAATGGATGACGACCGAAAATGTCGAACTGCTTCGTTCTATCATCAGTAAACTGAAAAACGAACTCAACTATTTAAAAGCAAGCAAAGGGTCACATTCCAACCACATTGATGACGGAATGGACGATGCTATGTCATCCACTTCCTCTGCCCATTCAATGGAAGAAGTCTATCATGAGCAGCGCTTGTTGATTGCTGATCTTCAACGACAGCTTGAAGAGTTAGATGGCGAAGCTTCTGTCACACGAGAACGCAATCGTATGGTCGAAAAGGAATTACAACGTGCACGACTATTGGAATCCATGTCACAAAATAAACAGGTGGATTTCCAACATCTAGTTGAGCCTGTGATTGAAGAATACGAAAAGAGCGTTTCTAAGCTTGAATCGCAGTTGGCAATGACCAAAGCAGCCCTCAATCATTCAGAAATAGGTTTTGAAGAACAACAGACAAAGATCAACCAGCTCGAAAGTCTGCTTCGTGCACAAGAACATACCATCAATGAACTCAGATTGCGTCTTAGTAAAGTACTTGAACGTGAGCAGAATAACGAGAGTTACATTCTCGAACTCGAGACAAAACTGATGAAATCAGCCAACGAGACACACAAGGACCAAGAGATGCTGAACGAGTTAAAGACAAGGATCACAAAACTTAAAGAGACAGACGAGAATACAGAGCAGTACATCATCAACCTGGAACAACGCTTAGCTGCAAGCGATGCTGAACGAAACGTGTTGCAACACTGTATTGAAGATTTGGAAAAGAAGATTGAGGCTAAAGAGCGTACGAACGTTGAACTCCTGAAACGACTTTCAAAGACAACGACGAGCGCATCGAACGAAAAAGCCATTTTAGAAGAACTCGATCAAGTCAACTCAAAATACGCAGAGCTCGAGAAAGAACGTGATCAGCTACAGCAACAGATCGACCAGATTCAACAGACTAGACAGAGCAATTCAGAAACTAGTCATGACAGTACCGCCTTTGACGACGAGCTCACACAACAAAGGCCCTCAAGTGCTTCATCCCTTGGAAGCATCGGCAACAAGAACAAGAGAAGCAACAGTCGAAAGAGCCTGAAGGACGAATCAGACACTGCCTCTTCTATGTCTGCCTTGCTTCAAGCTGAATCACACCTAAAAGAACAGACTGAAAGAGCAAACCATCTTCAGGACACACTAGATCGCTTAAGATTCGATCATGAAGAGACAGTAAAAGAGCTTGACGAAGTGCTACAACGTTACCATGAAGCACAGGAACAACTTGACTTTCTAGAACGTGATTCGTCTACTGAACTGCCAGGCAAAAAGAACAACGATCTGAGTAACGAGATTGCTCAGGCAACCATCGGACAAGAAAAGTCTGTGTACGAACATCAAATCAAAGAGCTTGAACACCGCGTTCAATCGCTCACAAAAAAGATCACCATCAAGGACTCTGAATTGGAAATCGCCAATGATACCATTCGTAAACTGACCGAACAATTGACGACCACCCAAAAGGAACTTGAAGAACTAAAGACGTCTGAAGAAAAAGAAGATGTCAAAGGTCTATTAGAACAAGAAAAGAAGCAGACCTCTCATTGGAAATCAGCTCATCAGGAACTGAAGCAAGACATGGATAAGCTGTCTCATGACTTAGATGAAAAGGAACAATTCATAGCTCAATTGAAAGAACGACTAGATGAGGACAGCACGAGCCGTGAAAGTCTTCAGGCTCAATACGACCAAACTTCTCAACAAGCAACTGAATTACAAAAGAAATTGGCTGAAACAACTGCTTCATTGGCTGTCTTGAGAATTGCACATGATCATCTTCAAACACAACTTGCTAATGAGCAAGCCAAACAAGAAGCCAAGAACCACCCATCTGAGCTTGAACAAGTGCAACAGGACATGAACACCAAGATCAAGGAACTCAACACTATGTTGGCCAAAGCAACTTCCGATAAGGAAACAGCTCTAGAGAAACTAGCCATGTTAGAAGAAAACTTCCAACACCAGACAGACAATGGTGATAAGGCCGCCTATCAAGCTGAACTCACCAAACTCAAGTCGACCTCTGAAAGTACTCTTCAGGAACTCAAACAACAGGTACAGACACTAGAGACTCAACTGGAGACATCAAAACTCCTTCAGGAAGAGATGACAGCTGATCATGAGATGCAAGTGAATGAGCTGACACAAAACTTTGAGAATGCCTCGCGTCAACTGCTGGAACAGATCACAGAGCTTGAACGTACATTAGAACAGGCCAAGACAGAACATGAAACCACCTTGACAGAACGCGATCATCATATCACGCAACTCTCTCAACACTTTGAGACTGCCACACGCGAGATGGAAGAGCAGATCTCTCAGTTGGAGAGTGAATTAGAGGCTTCCAAGGAACTTCACCAGGAGATTCTGATCAGTCATAATGAGCGCTTACGTGATGCTACAGCAACTATTCAACAAGAACAAGCTCAAGTACAACACGATCTTCAGGCCAAGATCAAGCAGCTGGAAGACCGACTGACTGAAACTGATGCCAAGGACCCTACTGAACCTATCAAAGTACAACTGGCAGAGACTCAATTGGCGTTGGAGCAGCTAGAAACACGTCATGCTCAAGAACTCCTTCAGATCCAAACTGAACACCAAAAGGCACTGGAGCAAGAAGTAAGTCGAGGTCGAGCTGCCCTCAAGGAAGTTCAAGCAGAACTTGAGGCTATACAACAAGAGAATCAAACCCTGAGAGATCAAAAGTCACTTCCCAAACAGATCAGTCTTCACAAGAACACGAGTTCCGATCGTGTTGCTGAAAAGATAGCCCAGCTTGAATCTCAATGCCAACCCACACCAGCCAAGACAAGTCCTCAACGACAACTGGAGCGCCTTCAGGCTCAATTGAAAGAGGGACAAGAGCAGATGGAACGAATGAGAAAGGAACAAGAGGATGCATCTCAAGTGTCTGACACACTGGAGGCATTACGTAGGTCGTACGCTGAAAAGGAAGAAGCGATGGAACAACAACAGGAGCGCATGACTGACCTTGAGAGTCAAATAAGGCGTATGCAAGAAGACAATCTAGAGTACACAGCACTTTCAGGTGAACTAGAAAAGGAAATCCATCGTATGACAGAGGAAAATGAAGGGCTTGTGGAAGCACTTGAAGAAAGCGAAGAGACTGTGCAAGGCTACAAGGCCAAGCTAGAACAGCTGAAATCAATCGTGGGCAGTCAGCATGAGGATGGGCTGGTGGATAGTGTGAGGCGATTGAAAGAAGAATCGAACAATAACGGATCGGGAGCTCTGTCACAAAATATGATTTCGAGTGCCGATTATGATCAGTTAAAGAAGGAGCATGAAGAACAAATGAGGCAGATGGTGTCTCTGCAGCAATTTGAAGAACAAAAGCAAAAATATGAGGCATCTGAAAAAGCAAGAAAGAAATTAGAAAAGCAATTAGAGGAATTGTTAGCCAAAAAGTCTTCATTCTTGTGTTTTTAAACTTGTAACTCTTATAGCATAATAAATATAATTTGACAAAGTTGTCAATGTAACAAAAAGGAATGACATGAAGATGACTCTCACCTGTGTACTACTAGTAATCATTTAGGCTTTGGATTTATGTCAAGGATTGACACTGTTTTAGAGTTTATTATCTTAACTACGCATCTATTGTTTGATCACCTTATATGATCTCTTTAGACTGCTGATATTGAGTAACATGATCATATGATATGAGATGACCTAGCGTATTTTTTTTCTTAATACATACATACATACATAAGATAGTCATCTATAAACCTTTTTTTTTATTATTATTTGAATGACTTATTTTCAACTGTCATGAAATAGTTGTCAAATGAAACAGGTGAATGTTACTGTATTTGGGTAGAATTGCTTTATAACTGTAATGACATATTTAGAAGGTGTCTCAATCAAACAGGGCTTAAAATAGTAAAGCAGCACAACAAAGAGGGCTAAAATAGTTAAACTTTTAAGTGATTTCATGTCAAAGTCTCTTTCTTCACTTTCGAATGATCTCTTGTTCTAGATGCACACGTGGCTCCCCCATTGTACAGCATGATCTATTTTACATAATGATTATACTCAGCTGACAGCGTTTATGCAAATAGGAGGAAGGATTTATTGTTCAGGAGTCACATACCGTACCGCCAAAAATGGCATAAAGTGATGGTTCATCTTTCAAACACTCCATTTCTCCCGCCCATAGTCTATTCTCCCTTTTTCAGTTACTCCTATAAGAAAAAGATAGCGTGTGTCTTCTATTCACAAAAAAAATAAAATGAGTTAGTGTCAAGTTGGTCTGTGCTTTTTTTTTTTGAAGTCCAAGATCGGAATGAATTTACCCGGGAAAGAGACATAAAGAAAGAATAGCCATTTGACATTCAATAGGGCTTTCATTCAAAAGGGAAGGAGAGAAGGAGGATGAAACAGATGGTTGTTGCAACAACTTATTATCAAACAAGCGTTTATTATTGCTCCTATTTTCAGTTGGTTTAAGTAGCACAACTCTCCTTTATATAGCTATCTATTTTGTTATACTTAAATGATTGTACTACTTTCTTAAAGGTAAATAAAAATATCATCTGGCAACTTTTTTTTATTTTTTTTTTTGCTTTCTTTTTATTTTTCTTTCTCTCTCTATTTTTTTTGTGTGTGTATATATATATAGATAAGATGGCCTATCGCTTTGAAAAAGTAATATACCAAAAAATAGACACTGAAACAGATACTTATCTGCTATCTTCTTAGTATGCCTCCAAATCATTCTGTCCCCTTATTCTATACCATGACAGTCCATCAAGGCAACTATCAATTCAACTAAGCGAAAATAAAGAACATGACCGTACAGCCATTGATCGTCATCGTCAGAAAATCAATGAGATGTTGGAACACAATGCACAATTCTGGACTTCAAAAGCAGAAGGTAATATAAGCCATAGACTATCTTTTCTGTAGACTCTAACTTTATTACAAACAGACATCAAGGTGTCACCCAGCACAAGCACTACATCGAATCTAAGTTCAAGTTCTAGTTCTTCTGGTGACAGTGTGGCCACCATTGAACATGCTCCGTACCACCCATCACGAATGAATGCATCACCTGAAGTAGAAGAAGAGGAAGAAGAAAAGCTCAACTTCTCTAAACCAAGGTCAGTCAAGACATCAACTGACACCACAAAAAAGAGGCGCAGAGGCAATCTTCCCAAGGAGGTGACAGAATTCCTTCGTAAATGGCTTATACAACACAAGAAACACCCTTACCCAGCTGAGAAAGAGAAGGCAGATTTAGCACGTCATACAGGCCTCACTGTCAATCAGATCAGTAACTGGTTTATCAATGCTCGACGTCGTATCCTTCAACCTATGTTAGAATCAGAAAACATGTCTGCCCAAATGATGGCTTATCCAGACCTTATGTATCCTAATGCCTATGAACCTTCAAGACGCAGACGACATGACTTTTATACCTATCAAAGGGATTTCAACCCACCACCACAAGGTAATACGCACACTAGTTATCTTATAAATCATACTCACATTCTATTTATTAGCTGAACACCCAATGCCACCTATGAATGAATCTAATTATCCAGCCTATTCAGAACAAGAAAAATCTTCTTTCCGTAGACCCAATGATCACCAATTATCCATGTATTGAATTCTTTTATTATGTAAATCATTTGTTATAGATTATGCTCTCTTTCTTTTTTCTTAAAAAATAATAATAATAATAATGTCTCTCTCTCTTTTTGTTATGACGTACACAATAACATTGGCCCTACTGTTTTTATCGTTGAGAATACTACTTTCCAAAGGTGGGAAAACTCAGATGATGAATGTGATATCTTACCATTTAGATAAAGATTGAAACAAAAGGAGAGGAGATTTCTTCAAGAGTAACACAGCATTAAAACCAGTTACATTTTCTCAATGGGGATATCTCCCTTTTTGAGTGTGACAAGAATATATAGATTCTATTTGAAAATAACTCTGTTTTTAAAAAAAAAAAGCACCTTCTCAAAATACTCAAATCAGGCGTCAGGGTAAACAATAGAAAGACTGCGCAGATTTCACTTTGAATAGATACCTATGCTTGACAAGAGAGAGAGAAAAAGAGAAAGAACAAAGAAAAAGTAAAGTCAATTCATGATCAAGATTGGAGAAGGTCTGTGCGTTTTTTTTTTTCTTTTTGTTATAAAGAACTTGTTTATTGTTTTCTTTTTTGAAAGGCACAAACAAAGTTACTAAAGAGACCATTCCTGCCTTTTAAACTTAAATTTTCTTTTTTTAGTGTCATGACCCCCCCCCTCTCTTTGAATAGGCTTTCAAGATATATGAACAAGATAAGCTTTTTTTGAATAAAGGAGAGTAGTCAATAGCCCTCGAATTTCCTTCTAAAGAGATTGTTTCTTTAAGCAGCATAAAAGCGTACTCAATGGCACACAAAAAAAAAGGCCCTTCTTCACGTGTCATGCCTTTTTGAACGTGAATTAGCATAAGAGAGAGAGCGGACGATTTTATTTTCCTTTTCTTTCTAGGGCTAAATAAGAATAAAGAGAGAAATGACAATTCTTTCTCTTCGTGTATTCAATTGACATTATGAATATTCTATTCACTTGTGTTCTTACTGGAATGTTACATGTTGATAAAATAACTCCACTTTTTTTGGGCGCAGGTTGAAACTAGACAGAAAAAAAAAATTAATCCGGTAGTGGTGAACAATTTTTTTTTTTCAAAATATTTTCGTGTATCTTTCAAATTATCCTATATGGAGTCTGATACACCTGTCGAATTCGTCATGGATCCTCCTATAAAAGAAGAACACACGGAGGAAGATAGTACTATGCAAGAACAACCAGAAGAGCAACAACCAGAAGAAGAGCAACCAAAAGAAGAACAACAAGAAGAACAAACCAACGAACCATCGACATCAGATCTACCATCCACAGAACAGCCAGATGAGCCTACAGAAGAACAGTTAGAACCAATGAAAGATGTCTTGAGTAACACTGAAGCAGATGAAGACACAAGCACACCTTTCCTAAGTACACCTGCTTCTTGGCAAATTCCTGTAGCTGCCTATCAACAACAACAGCAGCAACAACAACAACAACAACAACAGCAGCAACAACAACAACAACAACAGCAGCAATATCGTTCAGAATCCATTGAGCCACAACAGGATCCTCCCAAACCCTTAGCTGAACCACCTACTATCAACCAAAAAGCATTATTAAAGAAAGAGCGATTTGAGTCGCGTATTAAAGAGTCTAAATATGATATTGAGGCTTGGACAGGTTTGATGAATGATGCTCAACAAGGTGGTGATTTAGAAACCATTCGTGATGTCTATGAGCGTTTTTTGGCTATCTTTCCTACTTCTGTAAGTCGCGTCTCTTTATTTATATTGTTTATTGTTGACTCTTGTTCTATACAAAGGCAAAGCATTGGCTTGCTTATCTAGAGACTGAACTCAAATTCTCCAACTTCAATGAAGTGGAAGCATTGTTCACTCGTTGCCTAAAGACTGTATTGTCTGTTGACCTTTGGAAGTTTTATCTTGGTTATATTCGTCGTATTAATTTAGGAGAAAGTGGATCTTCTGTCACTCCTGAAGCGAGAGCGATTATTGAAAAGGCTTATGAATATGTATTGAGCAACGTGGGTATGGATAAAGATGCTGGTCCTATTTGGGCTGACTACATCTATTTCCTTAAATCTGCCGAGGTAGGGGCTGTTATTTTTATTTATGAGAAAAGTCGAAAACTTAGTGTTATGATAGACTACAAATACCTGGGAAGAACAAAGAAAGATGGATTCAATGCGTCGTGCTTATCAAAAGGCAGTTACCATCCCACTGAACAATGTCGAACATCTTTGGAAGGAATACGATCAATGGGAGAACAACCTGAATCGTTTAACAGTAATGTCTACTATTTGGAAGTGTAAATCAAGAGAAAGAGATTAACCCCCCTCCAACTTGTTAGGCTAAAAAGTTTTTGGGTGAGAAATCATCTGCTTATATGACAGCTCGTACTGCATTGCGTGAAATGCGTCTTTTCACAGACAACATCAACACAAATGCCGTTCCTCTCCCTCCTCAATGGACACCTGCCGAATTGACTCAGCTGGATCTCTGGAAGAAATACATTGAATGGGAAAAGGGAGACCCCCTTCAACTAGAAGACGAGAACGCCATCATGGAACGAGTCGCCTACACTTACCAACAGGCCTTCTTGGTCCTTCGCTTCTATCCCGAGATCTGGTACAGCTTTGCCAATTACTACCAATCCCTCAACAAACCCGAAAAGGCCATCTCGATCCTGAAACAGGCCATCGAGATCTTACCTACCAGTCTCTTATTGAACTTTTCTTATGCCGAATTATGTGAATCCAGACGACAGCTGGATGAGGCACGAGAGGCCTATGATCAACTGGTCGCTCATTTGGAAAGCAAATCAGAGCAACTCAAATCAGCCTCTCAACAGGAGATTGCACGATTGATGCAAGAGGCAGAGGAAGAAAGAGCCTCCATGAACCTGTCCGATGACATCGATGGCGAATTAAGAGAACAGTTGCGCTCGCGCGAGCGACATGTCAAGCGAGAACAAGAGGCGATTGAGACTCAGTTGAACGAACAGATGGATGCCATCGCACGTGCAGGCTCACTTGTCTGGATCAACTACATGCGATTCGCCCGTCGTACCGATGGCATCAAAAGTGCGCGTGCCTTATTCTCAAGAGCACGCAAGGCCACCAACTGCACCTACCATGTCTATGTAGCCGATGCGCTGATGGAATACCATAATTCCAAAGACGCTACCATTGCCGGTAAAGTCTTTAGTCTGGGTCAAAAGTCGTTTGCCAACAACCCTGATTTTGTCTGTCAGTACCTGGACTTCTTGATCCAGATGAACGACGATAACAACACACGCGCCCTCTTTGAGAGAACCCTGGCTACCATGCCTGCTGAAAAGGCAGGTGCCATCTGGCTCAAGTTTCTGGAATACGAAAATAAGTATGGCGATCTCGCTTCTGTTCAAAGTGTGGAGAAGAGACGGATGGAGGCCATGGCTGATCCTATGGTCAACATGACAGAATCGTTTTTGAAGCGACAGAGTTATTTGGACATAAGGACAATTGAGGATGAAGAACTGGGCTATGCTGCTCGTCAGCAGTGGTTGGCTGAGGCTGCTGTTGTCAAAGACGAAACAGCTCAACCTCCACCTCAGGCACCTCCACCTCAAGCACCTCCACCCTCATCCAGCTCAAAAGAAAAGCGTCCTCTGTTAGAACCTGTCCATCCCGAGAAATATCCTCGTCCTGATCTAAGTCAATGGCAGGCATTTAAACCTACAGCACGTCCAGCCAACGCGTCTCCTATCATCACGACCATTGTGCCTGGTCCTCCAGTAGAGACACAGCCATCTCAACCAATGGATACCATGATGGGTCAATCGCCACCTACCATCCTACCCCCAGCACCCCCACCACCACCTGCACAAACTCAAAGTATGAACACCAGTGGTTGGATGAACCCTACCATGTTACCCCCTGTTGTACCTACCACGCCCAATCCTTCCTTGCCTGATGCAGTGGCCTATTTCGTATCCAATTTACCACCTGCCCATACGTTTCATGGACCCATCATTTCACCTGTGGACATTGTTGAGCTCTTGAGAACTATTATCATACCCTTACCGCCCTCTTCTTCTTCATCCTCATCAAGACCCATGATGACACCTAAACCTACGAACAATAACAATAACAATAATACGCTCTCGAGAAATTACAACAGTGGCAATGCTCGACCTCAAGGTGGTCCTAACCCAGGTCGTCTGGGTGGGTTTAAGGGAAGACCAGGGCCTCCTAATCAGATGCAAGCGCGTGGTAATATGGGTAACAAATCCAATATGAAGCGTAGAGGAAGAGATGATTATGATGATGATTATCAACCTCATAAAGGTAAGCATGAAATTCAAATTACTGAAATATGTCGTCTAACGTATCACAATTAGGTATGGGTCCTAATAGACCACCAGACTTCGATTTGTTTAGACAAAGACAAGCAAAAAGACATCGTGATGATCCTCCTTATTGAAAATATATATATATATATATACTTCTTTCTTTGTTTAAATAAAATAATGTATAGAACTCTTTCTCCCTTCATTCTTAATATATACAGAAAGTGTTGTTATTTCAATTGACGCGTTAAAAAGATGAAACCATAAAAAGCAAATAATTCTCCCTTGCTTTTATTATCTTTAGATAGGTAAATTACGCGTTCTATCGTGTTTCATCTACATTCATAGGGTTTTAGCAATGTAAGACAACCAATCTTTTGGGGGTGTTTATTTGTCATCAAAAATGAACATATATGCACAAAAAAAATAAGGAGATTATGAAATAGCAAAATAGAAAAGTGGTTCAATTTTTATTATGATCAAAAGTTATGCAAGGTAAACATCATGTTTTTGATAAGAATGGGGGGGATATGATTTGGTTTATTGACCACCACGAAGACGAAGAACCAAGTGAAGAGTAGATTCCTTTTGAATGTTGTAATCGGAAAGGGAACGACCGTCTTCAAGTTGCTTACCAGCGAAAATGAGACGTTGTTGGTCTGGGGGAATACCTTCCTTGTCTTGGATCTTTTGCTTGACGTTCTCAATAGAATCAGAGGATTCAACTTCCAATGTGATGGTCTTGCCAGTGAGGGTCTTGACAAAGATTTGCATACCACCACGAAGACGAAGGACCAAGTGGAGGGTAGACTCCTTTTGAATGTTGTAGTCAGAGAGAGAACGGCCATCTTCCAATTGTTTACCGGCAAAGATAAGACGTTGTTGGTCTGGGGGAATACCTTCCTTGTCTTGGATCTTTTGCTTGACGTTCTCAATGGAGTCGGAGGATTCAACTTCTAAGGTAATGGTTTTACCGGTGAGGGTCTTGACAAAGATTTGCATACCACCACGAAGACGGAGAACCAAGTGAAGAGTGGACTCCTTCTGGATATTATAGTCAGAGAGAGAACGGCCATCTTCCAATTGTTTACCAGCGAAAATGAGACGTTGTTGGTCTGGGGGAATACCTTCCTTGTCTTGGATCTTTTGCTTGACGTTCTCAATAGAATCAGAGGATTCAACTTCTAAGGTAATGGTTTTACCGGTGAGGGTCTTGACAAAGATTTGCATACCACCACGAAGACGGAGAACCAAGTGAAGAGTGGACTCCTTCTGGATATTATAGTCAGAGAGAGAACGGCCATCTTCCAATTGTTTACCGGCAAAGATAAGACGTTGTTGGTCTGGGGGAATACCTTCCTTGTCTTGGATCTTTTGCTTGACGTTCTCAATAGAATCAGAGGATTCAACTTCTAAGGTAATGGTTTTACCGGTGAGGGTCTTGACAAAGATTTGCATACCACCACGAAGACGAAGGACCAAGTGGAGGGTAGACTCCTTTTGAATGTTGTAGTCAGAGAGAGAACGGCCATCTTCCAATTGTTTACCGGCAAAGATAAGACGTTGTTGGTCTGGGGGAATACCTTCCTTGTCTTGGATCTTTTGCTTGACGTTCTCAATGGAGTCGGAGGATTCGACTTCCAAAGTGATGGTCTTACCAGTGAGAGTCTTAACGAAAATTTGCATGTTGGCTAGTTAATAGAGGAACAAGTAAAGAAGAAGAAGAAAAAAAGAGGGAGTGAATAAAAAAACCAACGTATTTATAGCATGAGAAAATGAAGCTGCGGAATAGACCGGATAAATTTAATTGGTTCAGTTGGGTTCATTGACGTCGTCATTAGGTATCACAATTCTCCCTAAAAAAATATGAATTTCTTAGAATCTCGAACCGATCATTCATGCTGAATTTATTTAACTCAGTAAACTGATAAATCCCGCAGTATTCTTTGTGAGTGTATTATCTGGAACTTTCTAGTTATTAACAAAAAATATTCCGTGGATATGATTCTTGAGAAGTTATGTTTAATTTAAGCGTCTATGCAGATCAACATAATGATTGCGAAATAGTGGTACAGAATGATATCATCTATCTACTTGATAAAGAAAAAGAAAAGAACAATAGGACAAAATGAATAGACATCTTGAAGAAGAGAGAGAAACTGAAAAAAAAGCAGTGAAATATCGATTGACAACAAAGGTGATTTATTTAGATAAGTTGTGTTGAAATAACCCCTTTTTTCTTATAGACTGTTGAATAAAACCCCGATTGTTCAAGCAGAATCGTTATCAAACGTCATTTCATTCAAAAGATATAGTGATGGCATCATATAACAAAAGAGAGAGAGAGAAAGAGAGGGATAAAAGCATGAGTTTCATGATACTTTAGTTTACAAAGAAGTGGGGCATGTAACCTGTTACTAAACAAAGAACACAAACTCGAGATTTATTAGATTTCTCTTTCTCTCCCCCCTTTGAGATTTAAATTGATTGTGGCAATAGGAGGCAGTATAGTATTTACTGTTGCAGGTGTTATTTTCAGCGATTTAAATAACTTTTGCATTTCAAACAGTCCTAGTCGTGCTATTTAGACAGATATGTTTAGAACGTAAAACAACACCTATTCTATACAGACTTACGTATAGGCAACTGCATTGTCAACACAGATCGAACACTATCCTCTATTTGTGGAATAGCATCTGTCTGGAAATAGACAAGCAATAACAATGGCAGTTCAGATATGCCAGATTGTAGCAATTCATTCAATACAGTAGCCAGTTCATTCTACATAGCATAAGAGACAATGTATTGATTCTATCTGTAACCTTTACTTACCTGTTTTCGAAGAAATTGATCTGCAGCCAATAATACTAAAGAAAGTAATAGGCGTACTAATTTTTCATGCTTTGTCTGACCAAGTATTCTTAAGCACAGTGCTACTTCTGTATCCACCAGTTTGATACCAAAGAACCCAATAATACCAGAAAGTGCTCTTATACTTGCTAATAATGTAATAGGATGTTGATTCTATAAATGAAGAAAATTTACCCCTTTCTAATCTAAGCCAAAAAAACATATGGAAATCCACTGCTATAGTTTACCGAAAAACTGGACTCAATTTCTTTCATCATCCTTTGCTTCATCTTGATAAAGTATTGCCCACTATTTGCTGACTGAGCAAGAAACCAAGTCGATTTACCTGTAAATACGCCATTTAGGAATTCAACCTAATCCTAGATGTCATTCAACCATGCTACAAACTCAATCGAACCCTACTTACCGTATCCTTACAATACATGGCTGTCAATCGAGTTACCAAGTCAGGTAATACCTGCATTTCTACCAATTTGAACCGAACCCAAAGTGCATCTTGAGGTCTCTTTTCAATCCCCTTGTAGATCATCTCACTTATTTGAATGATAAAGCGTGTATCCATTCGATGAACACAAGACATCAATTGTAAGATAGCCTAGTCCAATCAGCCGTTCTGTCCAAAAGCGTATACATCCCCAACTTACATGACGATAGATATATTCATCGTTGGCTAATAGCTGAATGATATCACAACGTGTAGAGAGGTGAACAAAGCCTTCCATGAGACATTGAAGTACAGTAGACTGATCTGATTCTAGATGACTGAAGAGTTCAACCAGTTCAACAAGTAAGATGCCATGTTCCTTGATGAAGGCTTCACTTTGAAGTAATCGTATAGTTGAACGGATCCTTTTGTTTGTACGATCGGTTGTTTCATGACACACACTATGCTGAATAAAGTAAAGTTCTGTCAACACCTCACTTGAAGTTTGTTCAAAAGAAATAAGAAATGAGTCATTTGGATAGGATGGGATCGAGATCCTTACAATCGCCAATCTTGAGGTCGAACAGATCGATATTGTACCTAAACCAACTATGTTAATCCACTGTAGCATCATCAGAGCATGTGTCTATTTACTAAAGCTTCTTCAAGGCCAATTTTAGTGCTTGTGCTTTTGAACTCGAGATAGCGATTGATCAAGTCAGATTCTGATGACATGTAAAAAAAAAAAGAGATAACAAAAGTAACGCGTATTTCAAGTAAGCCCACTTTCTTTAAACACACAAAATTTACTCTTGAACAAAATAAATAAGCTGGCTTTTTTTTATTGCTTCTTTTTATGAAGGGATGTTGACTTTTTTAATGCATTGACAAGTGGTGAGGAAGTCGGTGTGGTGATAGACGATGTAATTCCCTTAGATTCTTTTCTTTTAGTCAATTGGGTTACATGGTATTGATATACAAATGTGATTTTACTTACATTACGCATGGCTTGCATGTCCGAGAGAATATCATCATCTTTTAACTTGAACACTAATGAAGGACGTAAGGAAAGAGTTAAGGTAATTTAGGCATCGATAGTTAGTAGTTGTATAGTATAGATAATTCAAATAAGAAAAAAAAGGATATCATTTAAATGCTTCTTTTTGTTAGATTTGCTATCTGGATTTTCGGGACCTCTTTTACGCAGATTACGTTTATGTAATCTAGCCTGAGTATCCATCACAAGATCTATTAGAATGGGAAATTTAATACAAGACACATTAGAAAGTGTTGTTTAAGCTCACCATAAGCCAAGTCACAGTTGTCTTTATCTTCCTTTAATTTTCGTCTCTTTTCCTCTAATACAGTAAACAACTTTTCTCTTATCTCTTGTGTCTCAGCCTAGAATATAAGATGAGTAACATAGGCTAAATGTAGGCAATGAATCCTTACAGTATATTCTTCTTCTGCTTGGTATATTTCTAATCTAAACTGGTTCTCTGTCACTTGTTTTTGATATTCTCTGAATAACTGACCGTCCTCAATCATTTTTTGTCGCATTGCCTCTAAATCTCTTATGTTGTCCAAGTAGAATGTATGTGTATCTGATCAAAAGAGAAATAAGCTGATCGGAACTATTTTATGTGTGTGTCTATATGTATTATTTTTATATATACCTTGATGAGCCTCTTTTAATTCCTTATTAATTGAATTCAGTTTAGATACATATAATCTAATAGATTCATATAAGCTTATAAGGCAGACTTTCTCTATCATTTTGTTATGTGCTTTTACCCTTCTATATTCTGTAGGAAATCTTGATTCAATTGCTCCATATAGTGGGTCATTTCCTTTTTGCGCTTCATTTTCTTATTATCGCCTGATTCAACTAAAGCGCTTGGCTCTTTACCTATTGTCTTTGGATGATCATACCAATCCTCTTCCTCTTGTTGATTTGGTGAAGATTCCTTTTTGAGTTGTGTAGGGTGATAGACATGCATTAAAGGTGGGGGTGGAGGTGGAGGTGGTCTCATATAATCATAGGTCTTGTTTAATTTGTTGTTGGTGGATTTATAATAAACAGGTGGATAATGCCCTCCTCCTCCTTCTTCTTCTTGATGACGACCATTGGGATGTTTTGAATGATGATAGTATTCTTCTTCTCTTGGATAGGTTGGATAATAGTTGGCATGCTGTATTGGTCTTGTATGGTCTGTTCTACCTGAGAGGGTAGGTGAAGAAGGTAGATTATGAGGGGGAGGCATATTATTGTTGTTGTTGTTATTATTATTATTAGTGTTGGGAGTAGGTGTAGAGACAGGTTGTGGTGGCGGTGTAGATATTGGTACGGGTGGTGTAAGAATAGGTGTCGAGGTCAGACTACTGTTGTTATGGTTGATATTTGAAGTTGGGGAAGAAGTATTGCTTGAGATAGTTGTGTTATTATCAATAGTAGTGTTTGTTGAGTTGCCAAATGTATATGGATTATTTGTTTCCAGCATTCTAATACGCACACACACACACAGACACACACACACAAAAGAGAGAGAATAAAGAAAGAGAGAGAAAGAAAGAAAAAAAAAAGATGCGTTTTCGTGTGGGTGTGTTATGTGTGTGCGTATAAATAATCAAACCCAAAATAAGTGTGTGTGTGTGTCTGTGTTTTTTTTAATGGGTAAACTACTTGGGAATTTTTTTTCTCTTTATTTTTGGTAAAAAAAACAGATATAAATAGAGGTTTAAGATATGTGGGATACATAAGCCACACTCATTTTTTTGGGATTTATTTTACAGGTCTATAGATATATGTCAACTAGAATGGAAATTAACAGAAAATCATATAGATACTTACGTAGCGTCAATTTGAATGACATTAGGCAAAGCAAGCTTGATCTTATTACGATAAGTAGCTCTGTTCTTTAGTTGCATTGGATTACCTTCCAGATAGACAGTCGTCAAGGTTTTAATCTGGCCTAATTCCTTCTCTACTTGATCATAACATTCATTGTCAAATTGATTACCATTGGCCCAGAACTCTTCCAAGCAAGGCAGATGAGACAAATTCTCGATCTTTGTAAGGCGATTGCTGGCTACATCCAACGTATTCAATTTGAGCTAGAAACAAGAGAAGATTAAGTAATTTTATATGATACTATAGCTTCTATGCTTACATTATGTTCTAATCCTTCAATCTTTTCAATAGCGTTGTGACTCATGTACAATTCCTCCAAATTATGCAATTCTTCTAAACCTTCAATCTTTGTCAGACGGTTACTTTGAATACTCAATGACCTCAAGTTCTTCAATGCACCCAAGTTCTAATGATGTGTGTTTGCATAAGATATACATGTATATAAATGATGTGATCTTTATACATTACCTGTAATTTGGTGATCTTGTTCTTTCCTAGCCACAGCTGAGTCAAATTGACAAGTGAGTCAAGGTTCTCGATAGAACGAATACGATTGGCACCCAATTCCAGATTGGTTACATTGATAAGGTTATCAAGGTTTTCAATCTTGGAGATTTTGTTGCTAACAAAATACAAGTTCTTGAGCTGTGTCAATTGATCAATATGCTTGATATGCTTAATCTTGTTGAAAGATAAATCCAGATTTCTATTTAGACATAAAAGTCAGTTTCGCTCTTTGTGTGCTTATCTTTGGTGTACGGTACTCTAATTGAGTCAATTGATCAAGACCACGGATATGTGAAATCTTGTTGTCATAGAGGTCCAATTCCTTTAACTGACTCAAGCCATCCAATCCTTCAATATCAATAATAAAGTTTTGACGAAGACAAAGACTCTGAGACAGCATAAATAAGGATAGCCTTCATAAACACAACTCAACTTACTTCTACTTTCTTGAATCGGTCTAAACCAAGGTTGGGAATGCTACTGACTTTCATATGGATACAATCAATTTCCTATCACAAATACAATTAATATCAATCTGATAGACGCGTTTCCAAAGAAAACAAGTCAACCTCTGCATCATCAGGATATTCATCCAAAAGACCTTTTTCAAAAACAGAAAGTAAGAAAAAGAACAAGATAAGCATATATATGTCTTAAAAAGAACCTTCTTCAGTGCTTCCTTCATGTTCTTCTTCAACATCAGACTCTTCAGCCTCACTCTCAACATGTGTGTTGACTACAACTTCTTTAGTAGTTGCTTGTTCTCCGTCTGTAATAATAGCCATAATTCTCGAAGAAGAAAAAAGAAGAAATAAAAAAGGCGAGTACGCATACTTTTCTGTGCTCGGATGTTAAATTATGCCCTTTGGCGGAGCACTAAATCTCTCTGCCTTATAGCTGTTCTCTCTCTTTCAAAGAAAATGGGGGGAGAAATAGATAATGGACTATACAGTATAGAATGAAGCACAAGACATCATCACATTGATATCTTAATTGCTTCATACTATGGACTAAAATAAAGAAGATAGGTACTTGTATGCTGAAGAAACAAAAAAAGGGAAAAATGCTGGTTTGTTGAGATTCAGCTTTTTTTTCTCAGCCAAAGAAAAAAAAAGAACAGGGATGACACACACAAATTCATCCATACACACGCGCACACACACACATCGCTTTCTCTTTCTCTTCTTTTTTTTTGTGCGATATTAAAAAAAAAAAAAAAGAGAACCTTTTTAGACAGAAGGGCAAAGTATGGACTTGATATTTATAGAGCCTATATAAAGAAAGCAAACAGATACATTCCAGTCATTTCATCATAACCATCCACATCATGAAGTCTGATCAAACAAAACCTGCTAATGGTCAACGAAAAAAGAAAGCAGCTAGAGCCTGTATTCATTGTCAAAAAGTAAGTTGTGTAGAGACCTGTCATTGTTTGACATTCACCTCTTGTTTCTTTTTGTTTAGGCCCATTTAACTTGTGATGACTGTAGGTCTTCTTCTTTGATTTATCTATCATAATCAAAACTAACATGATATATAGCTCGTCCTTGCCAACGATGTATTAAGCGCAATTTAGCTACAACGTGTACTGATGGAGCAAGAAAGAAGGCAAAATACCTTCAAGACATTGATGGTATGAATAGATACTTGTTGAGACAAACTGATGGGCTTAGCATATATCTATAGATACAACAAACCCAATGACAGCACCAAGTACTCCATTTAGTCCTCAATCTTCTATTCAAACACCCAACATCAGTGCATTTATTCCTGAAGCATTTCAAGCACAACGATTTTTAGAGACAGGTTAGATAGACAGGAAACAGAGAGTACGTCGTCACTCACTTTGTATTAGGTACACCTGTGATTGGAAATAATGGCTCAGAGAATAGTTTGATGAACTTGGAGAACTTCAACTATGGATTCGGATCGAATACAACCAATTTAGAATACTCGATATTATCCAACATGTTGGGTTCTTCCTTGACAACAGATGCCACTAATCCTTCATCTACACCCAACTCAACTCAACCTTCGACTGATGTATTGAACCTTTGGCCACAACAATCTCAACCACAATCACAACAACAGCAACAACAATCCCAATCACCTCTGATTAAATCTCCTTTAAGTATCATGCAAGGTCCTAATTCAGCCACTTCACCTTTTTTATCTTCACCTAATCAACTTACCACGACTTATACTGGAAACAACAACAATAACAATAACAAATCAGTAGCCTCAATAGCTTCTTCTACTATGGATACCTCTCAGATTTCTGCTTCTGGCGTATCTACTCTATCTGCATATGGAGATGGTGCAGTTGTAGCCAATGTGGCCAGTCCAGTGACAGCAAGCACAGGACCAGCTGTCAGACGAAGAAATCAGATTGTGACGCCTGAAATGGCTTATGCAAGTGCAACTAAACCCTTCAGTTATGCAGACGGTTATCATTATTTAATTAACTATGTAAAGACAAGGTAACGAAACAATGCACAGTGTTTGTATCACAATGAATCCCAATGATTGATTCATAGTTTATATAATTTGATGAGATTAGAATGAGTAGAGAAGACTTGATGAGAATCAGTAGAGCGCTGGCGCTATTTAGACCTTCTGTCTTGGCTTCTATGATGAATTTAACTGAAGATGATTTGATCTTTACAGAGAAGTGTTTACAACGTACCTTACTGGTAAAACTCTATAACGATACAGATGTAGTACAGCCAAACTAAGAAAACGCATTAGGAATATGAAAAGTTGATTAGTTATTCAGGTACACCTACTGTTGTATGGAGAAGAACAGGTGAAATTACACTGGTAGGAAAAGAGTTTTCTTTGTTGACTCAATGGTCAAGAGATATGTTGTTAAACAAAAAGACTTATATATATGAGGTAAAGATAGTTAGAGAAAGAGAGATCAACAGAGAATATCTAACATTTTCTATAGCTCATGAGTAACCCTTCTGCCGTTGAATATTGGGAAAAATATGCTCTACATGCATTTGATAATACAGATTCAGCTGTCTATAGTACATGCATTTTAATAAGCCCTACAAAGCGTATTGTTCCTTGTACCTTTTGCTTTACAATCAAACGGGACATTTTCGATTTACCTAGTGTGATTGTAGGCAATGTAAGTCATATTCCTCTTATGATAAGTCTGCACTTGCTAACTTCTTTTGTTGCACATATAGTTCTTGCCTATACTTAGTTAAAACAAAAGCATTCTATGAAACAATGATATCCTTTTCTTCTTTTACGATTAGAAATAAACTCTCTGTTGACTTTAGATACGGCTTCTTCTTGATCGTAACACAGCATAATTTTGACTTGAGTCTCCGATAAGTGAGAGAGAAAATAGAGTGAGTTGAGTCTATATGGAAGTTCTGAAGCTGTTTGTTTTGTTGATTCCACAAAGCATTGCCTTATGAAATACCCATCTTGTTGAACTAAATAGTAAAATATACGATGTTTGTACTTAGAAGATAGACCAGCTTCAATGGACAGTGAATTACTTGCTTAGGTTGACTAGATTTTTCTCTCTCTCTTTTTGAGTGATTCAAGTCGACATGTTTGTTCCTGAAAAAACAATAGAACAGGACTGTGTTACTTTCGTTTAAGAGGAGCTCTTTTTTTTTCTTCTTTTTGCTTGTCAAGATGCTGTAAGACTACTTGGGCAATAAACACTGAATTTGAAACCAGTCAAGGCTGATATGTCATTTGATGTATACGCATGCTAATTGCCCCACTTTGTTGAATAATGAACTCTTTTTCACTACCATAATTGTGAACTATTTTTGGTAGGGAACTCATTCTAAAGCTTATGGCTCTACTTTTACTTTTATACACATCAATCGCTTAATGATCACTTGTATTTCAGCTTGTGTTATGCTTTCCGCTTCTTTTTTATTATTATTTTTACATATCAATACTTTTGGCTACTTGTCCTGAAATATTTGTCATTTACACCAAACTCATAAGGTCTGATAAAAGTAGTTGGCTTCATATAATGAGCATTGCTTGGCATCTTATTGGGCTGACCATAGAAATCGAGGTTGGATGACTGTGAATGTTGCAATCTGAAGTCACTCAGCATCATCATCTGACTTGCTGATGTGGTTGGTGTAGGCAAAGGTGATATTTTTGGTGATTGTGACGGGCTGTTGCCTGCGCTCATTGGCAACCTTTTCTCGCTCATCTGCATTTGTTTTCGTGATCGCCGTGCATCCTTTTCAAGCATCATTTCAAGTTTGTGATCATTCAGTTGTTTTTTCTGCTGAACTTTCTTTTCGTTCGTTGCCTTGGTGCTTTCTAATGGTGGCGCTGTAATCACTTCTTCTATACTTACGTTGTCCTTTTTCCATTCGCCATCATTCGACTTATCAAGCAAAGTCATCAGACTCATGATCAGAATAAGCTCGAGTTGATGAGGTTGGCTCAGATTGCATCGAAGCATATTGTAACCCAAGACTGTGAATATACCAAAATATTCATCTTTCAAGGTACATGGTAAATACTGTGCAACACATATATTGCCTATTTTTTTTGGTAGGGTTTCAAGATATTACTATGACATCTTTTTTTTTAAATCAACAAACTTTCTTACCTGTCTTTCGAATCGCTCTACATTCTAACGCACTTTTCATTTTACTTTCTTTGATCCTATATCGTATGTTAGAAATAAACAAATGTCGAGGCGATTTTCACTATCCTTACCATTTATATTTTTGATTTTCCCATTCAAAAGTCCATTCAAAACCAATACGAGCCGTTTCTCTGAAATCAATAGTGATATCCTTCATATCATCCAAATGAACTGTGATTGGCTTCACTCTTGATGTAGCACTGGAAGCTTGTATTTCTACACAGGCTTCAAAAGTGACAGGATCAACTAAACTTGCAGCATAAAACTTTGGGAGTCGATGCCGAATCTTGATGAAACACAGTTGTCCTGTCTTTTTATTCTTGACATCTATAATTGCCTTGTTTCGAGGATGACTGGATAAGACATAATGAGTAACAATGTCATCTACAGTAAGTGTCATCTTTTTCAAAACAATAAAAAGTAGAAATGAGATAGAAAGAAAGGGAAGAGGAAGACGGAAATCAGGGAGTGCTTAAATAGATAATAGCTTCGTGTGACAGATGTCATGACCGCAGTGTACTATTTGCATATGACGCTAACCGCCTCACTATTTGTCAAACATAGAGCTATAATGCATATTGTTTCATTGGCCAATATCCTTGATCTAACCGCACTCATCTTTAAAACAAAAAAAAATTGCAAAGCATCTTTAAATGTTCAGAACATGAGTTTATCTCTATTCTTTGATTTCTGGATTCTTTCTTTTCTTCTTTTTCAGATCTCCTTACTGACTTTGAGCATACGGCTTGTTTTCTTCTTTTCTTTGAAGCAGCCAAACTAGTTTCTTTAGTCTTAATAGATAAGAGATACTCATCGCAACCAAAAAAAGGCAAGTCTTTTTTCTGTCGACAAAACAGTTCAGGCACAATTATCTCACAACTGATACATGGGAATTGGCATAAGTGATAAATGTTCCTATTTTGTTTAGCCACAAGTGTAACCACAAGGAATTCTTATCAAGCCAAGCATATGAAGTATAGGAAAGAAAGGCTGTCAAACCAAGCATATGTATATTTTAGAGTTCAAAATGAGAGAGAATTATAGACATTTTACATCTAAAGAGGTGTCAATGTTCTTCATTTGACATGTTGCGTCAGTCACGAAACATTGGTTTAGCAGAATAACACAGAATTAAACAACAATGAAAAACAGCAGAGGGTTCTATTAAATATAAAACTATTAAGGAGAAGAATAAGGAAAAAAGTGAAACTAAATATTAGTTGGCAAAGTAACGAGGTTCATTGAATACATGGTATCGATGACCTCGAACACCTTGACCATAGAACATGGATGGATATCTTAGTGTAGGAGCAACTTCTGATTCAGCAATGCGGTCATAGGACGCCTTCCAATAGTCCTTGGGATTCTGTACCAACTGGAACTTACCAGTTTGGATTTCTGTGTCTGTGATACCTCCATGACTGACACGAGCATACCCAATACGACGCAGGCCACGGAAACCAACGTACTCGCACCATCGATCCCAATCAGTAGGATCCACATCATTGATATCGCCACCATCAAACAAGAGATGATAGATTTCTTGCTGAGGCTTAGTGACAACATAACCCAGGAAGACAAATGGATTTGGACTGGTACGCATGATACGCGCCAATTCAGTAGTTTGTTGGATACGATCGTTGTAGTTCTCGTCTTGACCATTATGGCTTACAATAAAATCAACAGGCTGTCCGTGTACATCCAGTGTAGCATGAATAGCACAAGCAAGTTCACCTACTGGAGAGGGCAACAAGTGATGTTCAGATTTGATAATAGGGAATTTAGAGAGCATCAGACATCCCCAGGTATGCTTCATACTAGCAGGTCCAAAATCGACATAGTAACCAAGTTCTTCAGCAATCGATTGAGCCCAATCACGATTACCCATGATGATTCTCATAGTATCAGATTCGAGCAAGCCTAACAAGGAATAAATGAAATGGCTCCTTTTTGATACTTCTTTCTATTTCTTACCAATCACATCCAATTCCAGATCACGAATAGCATCACGCATACGGTTCTCACTTGCCCACATGTCATTATCTAAAGCAAAGTGAATAGTCCAAATGGCTGCTGTGAATGCCTTTTCAGTAGGTCTATAGGGTGTGGGTGTCTTTGCATTGGCAACACGTTGCATGGCCACCAAAGCAGAAGCAGCAACCAACAAAGCAACAAAGAGACGTGTCATAGCACGAGCATGCTTCAAGACATGGAACTGAGCCAGCTTCTTTTGAATGTCTTGCATAGCTTGCTTGTTAGCGTTCAAGACACCTAAACCAATCAAAACCATCATGGTAGCCAAGATAGCATCTGTGCGCTCACGAGCATAGACACCACCAGGAACAAACTCATAAGCAACTACCCAGACATGAGCTAAACATAAAATGTTATAGGTCATAAAAGCAGTCAAGAGGGTCTTGAAGGGAGCTTGAGTGGAGATACTACGGATCAAGGCAGGAGTGATCGATAACAAATAGACGCCCAACACAAGACCTCCATAGTAAGCAGTCCAAGCGGATGAGCAGTAAAAGACAGCGCAGGAGGCGACACCTACTAGATACCAGCCAAGGCTAGTGGTCAATCGACGATAAGGAGAAATCAACAGACCAAGAGCAAGTGCAGCAATAGTGGCCACACCCCATGGAACAGGTTCAGGGCCATAGTTTGGATAGCCATCAACAGTCCAACGCATGATGGTAGATGAATCAGTGTACATGGAGTGAAGAGCAAACAAGAGTGTACCGAAACCAAGTGCTGCCATGAATCCACTACCAGATCGATGGCCTTCAGAGGACAAGACGTTCATATCCTGGTTTCTTTCAGCTTGCTTGCGTGCAGAACTATCACGCATCATCACTTCAATGGCTGAGATAACACCCAACACAATACCAATCTCATTCCAACCACCGTTTTCTTTGTGCATGATAGGCCAGATGGGGTTTTCTGTAAACCAAGCCATCTTGACAACGTTGTGTAACACGAGACCTAAACCCCAAATGAGGGCAGAACGCTCTAAGTCGCCTGTCTGTCTGTTGGACTCCATCCAGCTAGAGGTATATGTAGTCAAGCTAATACCAAGACCGATGGCTGTCAAGGAAAGGCGCCAGACAGGATCAGTCTTGAGGTAAGAGACAATACCAACAAGTGATAAAAGATGGAAAAAGCCACGGTATTTAGCTACAAAGCGTCTCAAAGGAGCAATACCAATGATAATAGGCATCAAAGTGATAAACAAGAAGGCTTCAAATCCAGAGATACCCATGTACCATAAGGGGAAATACCTACAAGACACTTCAATCACACCGAACTTTTCCTCATTATATCTCCCTTCTCATTCTCTCGAACAAATCGCTACTTACCAAATCAAAAGAGTTAAAGCAGTAAGCAAAGTCCAGAATACAAAAGCTGTTTGATTGCACAAGAAGATAAGTAAGCTGAATTCCCTTCCTTCTTGTCTTTCCTCGACTTACCTAAATAAATTTCGGTAGCAAATCCAGTAAATGAAGTCAATGCACGCAAAGTGGAAGGTGCAATACTTCCCTCAGGACTACTCATGGTTGTTTAGTCAGCTAATTCAAAAAAGACAGGGCCAAAAGAAAAAGAAAAAGAGAAAAAAAAAGGGACTTACTTGGAAGCATAAGGTACAGACCTAATTTTTTTTCAGAAAAAAAAAGTTAGGCTTCCGATTACTTTACACCAGCTCTTATAAATCACTTACTTATCTGCAATAGGTGAAATGCCAGTTTTGTCAACGATCGATATTTCAAAGTTTTGGAACTCAATTGCTGATACTGCATCGAATGCAACATCATATAGAATCAAAGACCATTCAAAGAAAGCATATGTGGTATAAGCTGCAGGAAAATAGAAAAAAAAATGACCCATGATAAATATCACATCCAATCTCCTTTTTTTCTTGTTTGAAAATGTCTTACCACCAGGAACTCTCTGAACCTTATGCTGAATGAAGAAATAAATCATAGGTGGCAAAGTGGTGAAGAAGGCAGTCGTCAAAAACTTTCTGTACTGAACAGCAGTTTTGTTTTCTGTTGAAGTGGAATAGAGCACACCCAATTGCCATGGCAATGTACACAATAAATAGAGCACCATAGCAATGTCGTGGGTTAGGTGATCATCCGTTGAAGTGATATAGACCCATCCACCACAAGCTACTGTACGAATGATGCCAACAGCTAATAAGCTCAACCCAGTTGTCTCTGATACTGTCTTATCTGAACGAGTTGAATAGAAATACCATAAAAAGACGAGTGCGAAACGAGGACCTGATGTCAAGGCAATCAAAATTTGAAACAAGGCACGGGCTGGATATCTATCGCCTGTTGTAGCACTAACACTAGGAAACCATTCCTACCACCCAAAAAAAGAAGAAAAGTAAGCCCTTATGTTCTTAGATGCATATAATTGCAAACAGGCGATACATACGTCAGGGTACCCAAAATACTCATTCTGAACAATCTTGTAATAATGTGTATAACATGCAACACCAAGAGCAACAAAAAATGCACCTAGAGAACTATCAGGCTACATGATTGTGCCATGGATTGATTGCGACTTACTGTATGCAAACAAGGTGTGTGAATAAGAAATATATCTTGCCCCTATCTAAGAAAAGGTGAACGCGTTTAATGAAAAATGTTGCTAACAGTAATTGCAATGATAGAACCTTAGTTAAAGTGACAGGTGCAGAACTGTCTGCTTTAATGGCGGACTTTTCATTCATGTCGTCCCTCTCTTGTCACTTTTCTTTTGAGTGTAAAGAGATAGAAAGCAGAAGAAGAGAAAAAAAAAGGCTGATTATTTTTTTTTCTTGAAGTAAACAAGTGCTGGAGTTTAATTTTCCCAATTCTTTTTGGAACAATGAAGTAAAAAAACAAAAAAGAATTCTACCATTTGTTCAAAAACAGAACTTTCCCCCTTTGTTTTCTTACTGTAGATTACGTAAATTTCAGGGTTTGAGGAAGGTTGAAGCATTTGGCTAAATTGTAGCATAGATAAGATGGAACAGGAGTGTGTACGTACAGATACACAGTGGCGGATGCGCACTTTACACAAAGTTCTGATAACTTCCATGACACATGCCAAGCGGATTAAAAAGAATAAATAAGTTTGTGTTACTGTAACCGGAGCAAGTTTATCCTGCCTGTTTATTATAAATATTGTCTATAGCGATTATGTTTTATTTTATCCGTATTTCTTGCGAAGTCTATCAAAATGAAGTTTGTCCTATACATTGAATAACATAAATAACATTAGCTTCCTATTCTTTGTCTTATTACATGACACAATTCAATTCATACCTGAGGTAAGACAGAGGGTGAAACCTTTGTAAATGCCACATCAAAATCTTTCTTGGTAACAAAGATTTCCTCTGCAGTTGTCAGAGCAGCTGTGTTCATAACTCCTGAAGAATAGAAGTTGGATCTTAATGCAGAAACAGCACTTTCTCTTACAAGGGAAGCTAAATCTGCACCTGATAAACCTTCACAACGAGCATCGTTTGCAATATCTACCAATGATACATCTTCAGCAAGAGGTGTCTTCTTGCTCAATTTGATCAAGATATCTAATCTTTCGGAAGGCGTAGGCAATTCTACGTAGAGCAATTTGTCTAAACGACCAGGACGCAACATAGCAGGATCAATCATATCAGGACGATTAGTAGCAGCAATCACATAGACCTGACTACGGTTTTCTACACCATCTAATTCAGTCAATAGAGTATTCACCACACGGGCAGAAGCGTCTGTTTGTTGGTCCTCACGACGAGAACAGAGAGCATCAAGTTCGTCAAAGAATATGACACAAGGAGCCGAAGCTCGAGCTCGAGCAAACACTTGACGTACACCACGCTCACTTTCACCTACGTACTTGTTGAGTAACTCAGGACCCTTGACAGAAATGAAGTTGGTGTTGCTTTCGTTTGCGACAGCTTTGGCTAACAACGTTTTACCACAACCAGGGGGGCCCCAAAGAAGGACACCAGCAGGATTTGTAATACCCACTCTCTCAAAGAATTCAGGATGGTTAATAGGCTCTACAACAGCCATACGCAATTCATCACGAACAAATTGAAGAGCACCGATATCATCCCAGCTGACGTCAGGCACAGTTGCAAAGCCTTCACGCTTAGAGGAGGGTTGCACTTTCTTGAGAGAGTGCTTAAAGTCTTCTTGTGTGATAGCAAGCGATTCAAGTTGTGCTTCTGTTAGAGGCTCTCTATGTGATTTGATAAATTCGGATATATTACGGATTTGCTCAAGAGGTGTTTGTGCTTCAAATTCTTCAACAGAAGTGATCTGGATAGGTTCGTTATTTGTTGGTATGGTGGTATCGTCAATATCCATAGAATTATCTTCCTCTTCTTCGTCTTGCTTTTCGTTCGAATTTGATTCTAAGTCAGTATTGGGCTGAGTGTCATCAATAGTGCTGCGGCTACCAGCAGTGGCAGCTTGCAGGTGCTTAAAGATACGCTTCACAGCAATTACACCTGCTGTTGTGATTAATGCTTGAAGATCTGCACCAACATAGCCAGGTGTAGCCTTAGCTAATTCAGCAAAATCAAAATCGCCCTCCAATCGAAGTTTAGATGCCAAAACACGAAGAATCCTAATAAACATACCAACATATTTAGAAAAAGTATCCAATTTTCTTTCTCTTTCTTTCCCTTTACTTTTCTCTAGCCTTCTCATCAGGAACGCCCATACTGATTTCTCTATCGAATCGACCAGCACGTCTCAAAGCAGCATCCAACGAATCAGGTCGATTGGTAGCACCAATTATCATCACTGGTTTGTTGTTGCACTTCTCCCATGATAAATCTAAAGTAGGATCTCAGAAAACAGATAGAAGTGAAAAAAAAAGAGATAAATCTTACCATCCATACAAGTCAATAGTTGTGCAACAATTCTACGTTCCATTTCCCTTTGCGCTGTTTCTCTTTTTGGTGTGATAGCATCGATTTCATCGATAAACAATAAACAAGGAGCGTTTTCCTAAAAAAAAAAAGAATGAGTACCATTGTATAAACTTTGTCAGGCTTTGTGTATATATTTACTCTTGCTTCCTCAAACACTTCACGAATTTTCTTTTCTGATTCACCAGACATACCAGAAACAATAGAGGGTGCAGAGATGTTAAAGAAAGGAATACTCAATTCCTAATCAAGTAAACCAGTTAGAAACGCTAAGTCAAGAACTATAACATTTACTTACACCGGCAATAGCATGTGCTAATCTGGTTTTACCACAACCAGGAGGGCCATGTAGCAGAACACCTCGTGGAGGTTGGACACCTGTATGAAGATATACTTCAGGATGTGCCAATGGCATGGCAATCAATTCCATGATTTCTTCAATACAATGATCAATACCACCCAAATCAGACAATTTTGCTGTAGGAATAAAAGGTGCTTCTCTGCTTTCACTGGACGTTTTAGGTCGCTTGGTAGCAACGTCTTTGGTTGTCTTTTGAGGTCTTTTTTTCGACTTGATTGATTCGTTTACTGCTGTTGCTCCTGCTGGTTCAGCTGGAGTGTCATCGTTGGAAGCTGTAGTGTTCATTGGCTGAGGAACGTCTTCATTTACAGGAGTAGATACTTCAGATTTGACGGGCGTGGATACACCACTAGCAGGTTTGGTATGCATACTCCACAAGCTAGTAACTGATTTGTTCATAGCATTATCTTCCTGAGCAGGCTTTAAAACAGAGCTGTTAGCACTTGATATTAAACCTGGCGGTAGATACTCTGATATCCATGAATTTACCACTGCATATTCTGCTGCTGCGTCCTCATCAACTGAAGTCTGTTCGGTAGCACTTTAAAGAAATGCATAATTAGATAAGGTTTTGAAAACTGAATAGCATAACTCGGTTTATTTTACCTCTCATTGGCTGGTGCTGACTCTTGCTCTTTTTCTGAAAGCACGCTTTCAAGAGCTACTTCCAACAATCGTCTCTTTTGTCTTCTAAGAGAGGAATCAACCTTTAAGCAATAGTCAATCAAGACCATAGGTGACATGTCTGTCAAGCCTTCTGCCTTGTATAGATCGAGGCAGTTTGCTATTTTGTTTTCGTTGAGACGAGACATGCGGTAGTAATTTCCTCCGCCTGCTGCACCACCGGGTCTTGATCCTCTAGATCCACCTCTCATATTATTGATCTCGAATAACAGTAGTGTACAACTTTCTTATATTTTTTTCTGTCTTATTTTATCGACTGAGTAAAAAAAAAAGTTTTGAGAGCAATTTGTTAAGTCCGGTCCGGATAAACGCGGATTTCTTTACTCAAGCTGAGCAAAAGTTTATGCAGCGAGTGCGTGGGGGTGTGGAGGGGACTAGTGCTGGAAGGTACAATGAAGAAAAGACATTGTAATTCATATAGCAGATAGAATCCTTCTCTCTTTCTTTATAGGCACAATGGCTAGAGTAGGTGTTGATAACAAAAAAAAGAAGGTGTATGTTTAAGGCCAAGAGGATCAAGAGAGAGAAAAGAAAGACGAGACGACGCTACATGAAGACAATTGGATGGATTGATGATGGCATCTTGATGGATCCATCCATCCATCTATTGATCATTATACAGCAATCATTATAGAATAAAGAATACATACTATCAACAGAAGCAATTATCAACAGACATGCTCATCGACTGAAGATTTAACTATCGACCTCTAAAACGCCATACGCATATGCATATACTTTCTACGCACACACGCATATTACTACACATACACTACATTCGCTCTTTATACATCGGCTTGGTTTGGCTGGTCTCTCTTTCTCCTTGAAGATCTCTTTGTCCTTTCAACTCAACATGCGCCTTCTTTTCTTTTCTGTCATTGAGAGAATGCTTTAACTAATCTACTTTTATTTTTTCCATTTGTCATTGCAGTATCAAGAATATCAGGTAATGCATAAATAAGTCTGGCCAAGTGTAACAAAGTAAGACTCATATCTTTTTGTATTATAGGTAGTTGGTCGTAAGCTCCCTTCTGCCCAAGAAGTTGCTCCTAAGCTCTACCGTATGCGTATCTTCGCTCCCAACGTTGTCGTTGCCAAGTCTCGCTTCTGGTACTTCTTGAAGAAGCTCCGTAAGGTCAAGAAGGCTGCTGGTGAAATCGTCTCTGTCAACGAGGTAATTTCTGAAAACTTCTGTTTTATACAACTAGTTGCTAATTCTATCTCTTATAGATCCACGAAAAGCGTCCTGAACAAATCAAGAACTTCGGTATCTGGATCCGTTACGATTCTCGTTCCGGTACCCACAACATGTACAAGGAATACCGTGCTTTGCGTCGTGTTGAAGCTGTTGAACAATGCTGTAAGTGATCACAATGCGAATATAGTATATGCTTTAACAAGCTTGCTAACTTTACTTCCTTTGGAAAATAGACCAAGATATGGCTGCTCGTCACCGTGCTCGTTTCAGATCTGTTCAAATCATCCGTGTCGCTGAAGTCAACAACGCTGATGTCCGTCGTCAATACATCAAGCAACTCTTGACTCCCAAGCTCACTTTCCCCTTGCCTCACCGTCTCGCCAACGTCGACAAGAAGCACCGTGCTCTCTTCGTTGCCAAGCGTCCTACCACTTTCTACTAAGCATAGTTTATTTTTGCTTTTCTTTTTTTCTACTCTCAATTGATTAAAAGAATTTAACAAAAAATGTAGTGTAGAGGCATGTTACATATTGTTGCAAGTTGAGAAGGATAGAAAGTTTTTTTTAGCTATGACATAAGAGAGGGGTTTATGCAATCAAGTGTTAATAGTAAATACATCTTGATTGTCTTCTGCTGAAACAGAGGCAGTTGAAAAGGGAGTCGTTTAGAAACAATGTTTGGTTTTGTCAATTTGATCCTTCCATTGACTTGCGATAAAAGTTGCTTTTAAGTTAACGGGTCTGACTTTTCTTAAGGGTACTTGGGCTCCTGCTTCATTCTTTCTTAAGCTAAAGGAGAAATGACTAAGGAATTTTCTATGTATATGCTGCATTTCCTTATCATTCCCATTGATTGTATATTTGTACATGTATATGTGTGTATATACTTGTTTCTTTATTAAATGCTTAGAGAAAGGAAGCTTCCTTTTTTGTAACGCCACGAGTTGTAAATACACAAGAGAAAGACTGTTTGTATTGGAACATTTTTGTCTATCTGATCTAGCTTTGACATCAGACTGAAATGAGTTTATCCCATAATGACTAAAAACAAAAACGGAAGTGATTCTCTCCTCTTCTTACTGTATCAATTCATGTATGCATGTATGCATACATCCAAATATGTAAAGTCACTTGGTGTCAAGTGGTTGTCAGTCTTGTGCTTTATTGGTCAATAAGGGGCGCAATCAAATTATTGGCCTAGAAGTCGTTTGAGATTTGATTATTTGAAATCGGGTCGCAATCAGATCGACTTGGGTTGGGTTGGGCTTGAGGTGTGAATATGATTTAATCAAATCTAGCCAATAGGATTATAGAATTGAAGCAATAAAGGTCTTTTATCAAAGAAGCTCGTTTATTATGATTAAATTTTCGCTTAACCTTACACTGTTTGTTGTATATGTGTTGTTCAGTCGATTTCCGATTTTGATTCGAGTGATTTACGCACATATTCAACTTAGGCTGACCCAGTTGTTTAGTCTGATGCTTGATCTATTGCGTATGTGCTTGTTACCCATATATAGATTTATTTCTCTTGAGGATTTGACTTTGCTTTGCAGGCTGATTCAATTCTGCCAGCCCCGCTCAAACCAAATCGAGGCTTTGGTGACCCCTATTGGCCGAAGCAGACTTCGCTATTTGAAATTATGCATCTGGTCTATGCATGTATTCAATATAAAAAGGTAGAGAGAAGCAAATGGAGCTGAATCAAGATTTCCAGTTATCTTCTTAGTTGTTCTTTCTCTTTTGTTCTTTTGATTTATTTCTAATCTTGAAGATGCGCTATTGCGAAAAACAGAAACATCACTCAATGCCAATTTTAGACACCTTCTGTCATTCACCTAGATCAATTTGGTATAAAATCTTGCAATTGTTGCAGTCAGATCAGCAATTCTCAACTCCAACAGACGAAATCAAGACATCTTCTTTAGGCAGAGCCAAATATAAGAGAAGACGATCTGCAATGGATTGCCCGCAAGCTATACCAAATGCAATAGTTATTCCACCTTTCAGTCCAACTTATTGTAAACCAAATGAGTTTCCCTATTCTAATTTCTACGTCAAACTGCCTAATGGAAATTGGATGGTTCGCTATAGATCAGGCAATCGCAAGATCCTTGGCACAGATGAACTTGAAGGCTATCTAATTTGATGTAATTCTCTGATATTTTATTTTTACAAACTTCTTTATCCTCCCTGTGAACTTTATTTTAGTTTTGCACTCTCCTTTGACAATCACTTATTGTATATAGCATCTCCTTTTCTATCGCAAAGCTCCCTCGATTAACGTGTACATTAAGCGAGGGAGCGCTGTGATGCCTTCGTTCTTTTTTGAATTTTCTTGTCTGTATCATGTATATATATATATATTAAAGCGAATAAAAACAAATACACGAGTAACAAAACAGCTTGACATTTTTAAAATTATAGAAGAGATAGTCTGTCGAAGGTATTTGTTCATAAATACCCAATACTTGAATGATGCTTTGATGTCGTCGCTCTTAATAGCATGCATATCCTTCAGCATCATATACACCAGACTATTCTAGTTAAATTTTGTTCAACTACTTTATTGTTTATTGATCATATTACTACTCAAGACGCTTTGCCGGGAGTAGTGAGAGAGAGAGAGACAGAAAAGAAGGAAAAAGATATAGGTGCAGAGCAGACGTATTGGATGAAGTGAGAAAGTACTGTGGCATCGCTTTGTTTTGTCAAAAAACCCAACTAAACCAAATGAATATGTGCCATGACTTCATTAGATTCACTCGAATCAGACTGCCATAAGAGAGAAATTACTAGTTATGAAAAGGAAAGAACCATACTATCGATTACTTTTTGAGATCAAAATTGCATGTACTATTTTTTTGTCTCTTTAAAGCAGTTAGTTGCGCTAATTCAATTGTTATTGAATTGTTATAAATTGTGGCAAAATCCCATTTGTTTTGCTTAAACGAGTCTGTTGTTAGTATCTAACATGACTTGATTTTTTTATCATTGTACTGTATGTTCACTAAATGCTACAGGTTACTAGACATGTAAATATTTACCAAATTACTATATGTTCTGAAAAAATCATGCATAGAAGAGGAGTAGATGAATTAAATCAATTTTTACAGGATTCGAATACGTTCAATAGCCTATAGATCTAGACAATTAAAAGATAGGTTTATAGTTGTCTCGCATGCTTTATACGTTGTAGTCCTTCTGTTATCAAGACATGTGCCTAGAATCTCGCTTTGAAAACTTCAATGTCCAAGTGTAACGAATGTAGAAAACCAGCATTGCTCATCCTGTTATAACAAACACTTATTTTACTGCAGGTTTAAGGCTGTGTAATAAGGATAGTTGATAAACAAGAAAGAACGTCTTGATTCGTAGTAAAGAGCTGGTCAGATAAAACAATCTTCTCTTTCTGAAATAGTTTTTGTAGCTGAGATAATCAAGCTGTAACGGCCCTCAATCAAAATCGTGCTACATTAAGAACCAGAAGCAGATGAAGAGTTCTGGTAAAAACATTTCAAAATTAGCCAACTAAAGATGACTTCGCTCACTAGAAATGAATTCATTGATTAGAGGGATAGAGCTCATCATGTCAAGTTCTGAAGAAAGACATATAGCTTGAAGAATCTCAAAACAAAGTTTTGCCTACACTCTCACAAACTCTTATTGAATCCAAGCACTGCATAAAAAGATGTTTGTGTATCCATCTTTATCTTTAGCTTAATTTGGTACTGAATTAGTAACTATCAAGAGCTCTATAGTTTGTTGTTTGTTGATGTCATGTACGCTCTCAGTTAAAGATAAACGGTTTGCCACCATTGTTAAAAATGGAAAAAAGAAAAAATTGGTGCTACAGATACGGCGTCTGTGTAAGTTTGATAAACAATATCTTTATGCCTTTGTTTTAAAAGTTTTCCTCTTTGAAGCAGTAATGATGATAATGTTGCTCTACCCTTTTAACAGAGAGTAAAGTCTCAACGGAACTAAAGTGGAATAACCTGAATATCTAGATTTGCAAACAGCTTATTGAAGAGACTAAGATAAAGAAGAGTGATGACTACAGGAAAAGCGATCGCTATTTAGCTCCATATTCTAGAACTAGACGGAATAAAGGAAATCAAAACTATATACTGACACATGTTTTAAGCAAAAATAATACTTTGATGGGTTCTCTTTCTTTCGTATTGATTGAAGCACGTATTAGCATAGTTATTGAGCCCGCCTTTCTTAATAGTGTTGGCCGAAAAGTACTACTCGCCAAGAAACTCATTTTCAGGAACTAAGGCGCTGTATGGCAGCAAGGTTTTCTTCATATGATGCAAGCTTTAATGCTTACTCAGATATCCTGACTGATTATTTCTTTTTGCTGGACACGCTATAATTCCGTATTTTGGAGTTTAGTTGTTTTCATCTATTCTGAACAGGGTCAGGACCAACATGGTCGCATGTCAATGTTGCAGGCAAATTACTATTTTAGAAATAGAGGATCTTATCTGTTCAGGCTCAGATTGAGTGTCCATATTTAAGGTTTAGATTTGGGAGAGAGCTATGACCCTTACAATTCTTTCCAAATTCTCGTTACGCGACCATTTCACTAACTCAATCTGTTCCAAATATAAAAAAAAAACTTCATTCGACGCGCACTTGTAAGAGCTTTGCCGGCTTCCTCATACCAATGTAAGCTAAAGGCCCTGCTTGATTTTCTAACATCACTCTTGCTTGCCCAAATACCTCAATCAATCTAAAAGGCATCATAATGTTCCTTTGAAGACGAGGTACATATGACTAATTACAAAGCGAAACGGTAGTAAGCTGGTGATTTCTACAATAAACCAAAATCATACGAACACTTGTGTGAAGTTGTTCAATATACTTTTGCTTCAATAAAGCAATATATTCGTTTAACTTATCTTTGCTTTGAAGAGCCAGATACTTGTGTCTCATTTATTCTCTTGATGCTTATGCTTATTAGTTAATAGGAAGCTACTTTGAGCTCAGCCATTTGCTTAAGATATTTTTTATAGCCGACACTTATTTTGCAATATCGCGTCTTCGCTATACTTTTGTTTCTACACAGGTTTACTGAACATTGTGAGTTCTTTGTCTTAATATTTTGTGTGCATAAAAAGTAACTCTAACAACAATAGAATGGCACAACTGGATTTCAAAACTAGTTTTAAGAAAAGGCTCTAGAGCCATTCAGAGGTTGCACAACTTCTTATTATTAGTCAGTCTTTAACGACTGTGAATTAAGTTCAATTTTATTATGTATATTTTTTTTTTGTATTTCATTTAAGAAGATCCAGCTTGATTATTGCTTTGATTCTCTTCTGTCGGCTTCTGCCCACAAATAGCCCACATCTTTACTTTCCATCCTGCTTGGGCAACGCCTTCTATATAGCGATCTACGATAGTAGGAAACATTTCCACATCTGAGCTAAATCTATGTGCGAGCATCGGTTTTATTGACAGCAAAGCATTTCTCCAATTGCTTAGCATCTCTCTGGCAATAGGATTTAGCGGTAAGCCTAATTTAAGAGCAGGGTTAATTCATGCTCAAATGACAATCAAAGAAGTACCATGCACTTACTATAGTCTACAAATTTGTTATTCACTTCTATGATTTCGAATTTGGCTTCTGACAAAAGAGTAGTCAACTTAGGAGCGATATGAGGATCTTGGCCGCCCTCTTCTAAAGCCTTTATGACTATATAGCGTGTAGAATTTTATGTAATTAACATAAGAGTCAAACAAAGAATCTACCAATTGAACTTACATTCTTGATTAAAGCTCTCTACAATTGTGTTATCTGATTTATCCTGTATACATCCAAAAATAGAAGGAAAGCTTTAGTTCCTTTCTTGGCCTACAAATCCAAAATTAAGGGAGAGAGAGAAAATGATACTTACAGTAAAATCCGACTCCACGAGTTCTACAAGTCCGCCGGGTTTGAGCACCCGAAAGATTTCAGATATAACAAAAGTCCAGTCTGCTTGTCCAAGAGCTGTGATGAGTAGTCGCATGTGTACAAGATCAAATGTGTTGTCTGGATAAGGTAATCCTTGAATCACATTGTAAAGCTCAAATTGAACATTCTCAGGTCGGATTGTAGTTGGAAACATGTCTGATACATCTGAACCTATAACTTTGTATTGTGGATGATCAACTGCCATTTCCTAAATTAACCCGAATCAGTTGATCTGCCAGAAAAAAAAAGGCTGTATCCTATTTCTTTTTTTTTAACTAACCATGACCCAACTACCAGATCCACAACCAATGTCAAGCACTTTAGCATCTTCTGGCAATCTATCCTCAACGCATCTTAAGACATTGCTGTTACAAAAAACAAAATGTGTGAGCTGACTTGCATGTATACAGAGATCTTGGTATTGTTTCTATTTACCCTTCGTATAGTGCCTTTAATGCAAAATGTTGCTGAATAATGGTAAAAGAATATTATTAGTAAAAATCGACCCTTTTGCTATTGTCACTAATCAATTTACAGAATTCAGTCTATCTTGTTCAACTTCGTCCCTAGGTAACATGTATATTCCTGAAACAGTATCGCTGTGATATTGACGGCCATCAATAGTAATAGAATTAGCTGATCGAGACATTGAATTCATTGTTGCTGTCTGTTGTTGTTGTTGTTGCACACTCCCTCTTCGATAGTGCTCGCTTGAGGCAAGGTTATGTCGGGAATGCTTAGCTCCCATTTTTCTTAGAAGTCTATGGATATTGGGCAACACTGAAGAAGGAAAAAGATATTTACAAAAAGTGAAGATTATTTTGCTTCCAAGAAAAAAAAAACTAACTCTAATAACTCTAAATGAAGAAAAAAAGAGAAAAAGAAGAAAGGTCCAAGTTTAAAAGCATATTTATAAGAAAGAAAGAAAAAGTTGGTAGCACGTTGTGCAAAAGAAACGTTTGTTTGACAGTGTGAGCGGGATAAGTCCAGTAACAAAAGGTGTTAATAAGATCGGGGTTTAAGTGATACCAAAAACGACTTTGTGCTTGCTACAGTAACCGGAAATAGGATTTACCTAAACTGAACTGTTGTCACTTGTAATTAGTCTAAGACATCTGCAGACAATGCATAAAAATGGACCCTTGTTGATTTTTTTATGGCAATACTAAGGGATAGTTGTGAACTTAAACTTTATTTTGCAAGAGAATCAAGTTATTGTGACCGCTTATTATACATTACCTTAAGTGGTGCAATTGTATGTGGCTCGCATAATTGATTTGATATATAGCTCTCTGTCGTGTTGATCTTGTTTATTAAAATCACCGGCTATAAGTACACATTATGGCCTGATTGGACGTGTCTACTTATAGAACTTTTGGTATCTGAAGCAGCTTCTACATCTCAGCCCCATAGCTATAGGATGGATACAAGTCTGTTTTTGGACTTCCCCGCCTTTACAAATAAGCTCATAACGAACAAATAGGATTGAGGTGGGCTGCAACTTTCCTTCCAGGACACTAGTTAGACGAACAGAAAATACAATCGTCTTCGCTTGAATACTCAAATCTTGATCAACTTCTTGTCCTTGCTGTTTGATACGTTTTTTTTTTGGGAATGGTTATAGGTACTTCAGATAGTCATGGTATTGACAAGTCTTCTTCGGCAATGGTAGCTTGTCTTAAATGTAAAGAGCTTACCCAAGACTAAAAAATATTAACATGTTGTGTTATTTTTCTTTGCATGGTTTAACCAGAGCAGTTATATTCCGTCCAAAGGGTCTTCAGATGCTTACAACAACTATTTTGTTATTAGTGCTAGATCAAAGATGTATTTGATGCTGTACTCAAAATCCATTCCATTTCTTCAAGCTTATGCCAAGTATGCATACTATGTGTCAGCTTCAAGTCTTCATTTGCCTTTGTCTTTCATAGTGCAACTTAATCAATAGGAGCCACGGCTTTCCTTAGATCTGATTATATGTATCCATTTGTTTGCTCTACAATGTCAACTTCTCGTCTATTATCTTGCTGCTGAAAAAATTAGTAAGAATCCTGGAACTGAACCAAAGAAGACAATAGAAGTAAATACAGTCATCTTCCGATTTAGGGAACGGTTTTGGTTCCCTCGACACCGTTCCCTAAATCAAAGTCGTTCCTTGTTTCTCAAAGCAATAGCAGGGAATATTCAGCATTAAACGAACTTTGGTTCCCTCAAGACCGTTCCCTAAATCAAAATCATTCCCTATATGTCGTTCCCTAAATCAGGGGATGACTGTACCCATTTGGTTTGCATATTGGTAATGACAATGAGATATAAGAGCTAAGGAACAGAGTTTCTCTATTGGTTATTGAACATCATCATGTATATAAGAATCAGCACTTTCAGTTTGATATCCGAAGAGATGGAAAATATGACAAAACGCGAAACTAGATATAATTTTTTTCTTGATGTCGCGAGTTTATGATGAAGAATAGGGGCAGGAAGAGAGAAAATTCAACTTTAAGGAACTGGACTCCAATCATTGAGAGAGTTGGAGAGAAGCCTAAATGGTCAAGCTAAGAAAAAAGCCGGATACTCATCCCTAAAACATTACGAAGATGGCTCAGCTATTGCTGATTTAAGTGCAATATCACGATGATAGAAACCCAAGATAAAATTAGGACTAGCAAAAAAAAAAGATCCCTTAGCCTCTGATTAATCAATTGCTGCATAATTTCTAGCTATTTATCTCAACCTTTTGGACAGAACAGAGCTTACAATGCTTAAATAGATAGGATTTCGCCCCTTTTCAACCTTCCTTGTATCTAGTACAAAGCAATGTATACAAAAAATACAAGTATGTTGATTGAATTGTAATTTTTCTACATAGAGAAGCTATGCTTTTATAATTGTGATTAATGCTTTTCAAACCGCTTAGTCAAATTCGGAACTACAATTAATCAAACAATGAATTGGTATGGCTGATTTTTTCTGTTAAGCTTTTTTTGTGTTTTCATTCGTATCGTTTTTTTTTTCTTTAGAAGATCACATCATAGATTGTAAGTACTTCTAACTCTGCCTTGTTTTTCTTTCAGTTGCAAGCTAGATGTAAGAGTAAACACGACTAACTTTCTTGTGCGCGATAAAATAGATACTGAAGAAGAAAACTATGATGCGATCTTACGACAGTCATTATCCTCTGTCAAAGGACGACAGCTTTACACCGCAACCTTCTCGCGTGGGAGTTGTATCTTCAACCTTTGTTTCGAGATCAAGACCGAGTGAAGAAATGGTAGCAGGCAACATCATAGTCGTCAGAAAACCGGTAAACAGCAATTATAATAGTACAGACATCACAGCACATTCTTTGTCTGTTCACTCAGGACCTCATTTCCAGCCCGAGCAATATCGCACAAAGTCTTCTGCTGAGTTCGAGAAATCTTACATCTCGCCTGAGAAATACAGTCTGCCAAAGTCGCGTTACTATATACCTCACATCCATCAGTATTTTGAAGCAGCTTTGGAAGATAGTTCTCATTTTAAAGTATATAGCCAGTATAGGGCTAATGAGTCTATCAACTTTAGACATGCTTATGTTGCAACTTCGCCTGCAGATACGAGCTGTAAGTCGACTCTTTATTGTTATCTAAAATACACAAAAGCACGTACTGACAGTATTCCTAATGTAGTAAATTCAGAGGCTGTACATGCAAGAAAGATCAGAAGAATTGCTTCGCCAGAGCCAAAAGAAATAGAAGCACAGGCATCCAAAATACTACTTTCTATAGCTGACCACGCCATTCAATCCCAAAAGCCAATTGCTGATCATTTATCAAGTGTTGAAGCACCTTGCTCTATCAGCGTTGCTGTACCGCTATCTATCAATAGTCCAGAGCGAAAGTTCGCTGAAAGTTGCAGTAACCAACAACCAGTTGAAGAAATGACAGCATTGCCTTCTGTAGAAACAACAGGAACAACAGCTCCAACTACAACGGCTCCAACAACAGAAACGGCTCCACCAGCAGCTCTGGAAACAACAGTTCCACAAACAGCGGCTCCAACAACAGATCCGGAAACGATGCCTCCACCAACAGTGACGGCTCCACTAGCAGCTTTGGAGACAACAGCTCCAACAGCAACGGTTCCAGAAACCACAATACCAATAACCATAGCATCAGCTCTAGCACCAACAATTATAACAACAACACCAGCAACCATAGCAGCAGATCCAGCTACCATAGTAGATCCAGCTCCAGCAACCACAGTAGCAGATGCTTTTCCACCTAGAAAGTGGCATCCAGTTACATCTTATGACACGGATTCCAGTGTTGAGATGATGGATATAAGCGACGACGATGACGAACAGGAATCAAGTCAGTTGAAAAAAGATGAAGAAGCTGGGCCTACTGCAAACGATCAGGATGGAAAATCTATATCTATAAGGAATGATAAGGATGAAGGGTCTATATCTTTTGGAAATGACAAAGATGAAGCCAAGCAAATGGCTTTGTTAAGAGAATATATCGCGCAGCAGTCAAGCAATTCGTTTGATATGGATGCTATGTCATTAGATGGAGAAAGTGATACAGTATCTATCAATGGTGGAGGAACCAAGCGCAGAAGATCACTCGAACCATCCATGGATTATTCGGATGAAGAATATCAACTAGAAGATGACAAGACACCACCTGCATCGCCAATAATAACAAAAACAACTTTATCAGAGTCAGCTGCGTCCTCATCAATAATGCCAAAGAAAACTACATTAGAAAAAGCTGAGCTGCAGCCTTATACATCCCAAGCACCTGTATCCCAAGCACCTGTATCTCAAGCATCCACATCTCAAATGCCTGTACCCCAAGTGCCTATATTCCAAGCACCTGTATCCCAAGCACCTGTATCTCAAGCATCCACATCTCAAATGCCTGTACCCCAAGTGCCTGTATCTCAAATGCCTGTACCCCAAGTGCCTGTATCTCAAATGCCTGTACCCCAAGTGCATGTATCCCAAGCACCTATATCTCAAATGCCCGTATCCCAAATGCCCGTATCCCAAATGCCCGTATCCCAAATGCCCGTATCTCAAGCACTCTCAATTCAATCATATGTATCTCAGGCAGCTGCACCTCAAGAATCAACAACTGGTGTATTTGTGCCTCAGTTGCCTGGAACACAAGCACCTTTACTTCAAGCGTCCGCCTCTCAAAAGCCTTTGCCTCAAAACATTGTACCTCTATTGCCTGGTCATATGATAGGCAAACAACCTGTGCTTCAATCTACTATACCTTCACCATCTTTACCTACAAACGCTTTGTCAGGATCAAGCATGTCTCAAACACTTACAACAAAACCAGTTGTCACGAAGATACCTCCACCTAAACCAAGCACTTCTCAACCACTCACAACAGATGAGTCTGTAATAAGTGAGCATCATTCAAAGTCTCCAGTCATTTCATCAGATAGTTCTACAGTACCAGCAAATAATCAAGTTATATCTCCAGCATCCCTCCCAACATCACCAATACAGCCTCCTGTATCTAACACAACTGAAGCAGCAAACACAACTGAAGCAGCGAATACAACAGTGGCACAAACAAGGCTGGCTCCTTATATGTCTTACACAGGTAGAGGTGCTCCCTTAAACTGGGATAGCACATCATCTACGTTGTTAATGCCTCCAGAATCGACACCCTCTCAATCACCCACTACTGCTTCAAATCAGTCTCAATCTTTAATAGAGAATGGCTCTTCGTCAGTGCCTAGCCAATCCACAACTACCAAGCCATTATTGCTGATGCCATCCGAAAGCCCTTCAGCCAAGTCCCCTGAGACTGTCACTCGCACTAGCGATGTTGATCCTCAAAAGTATACTGTTCCTGATAGAAGTACCTCTTTTGAAAAGATTAGAAATCTTGGTAGATTTGTCTATACTTGGCGATTTCGACATGCACCCAGTGCCTGTTGTATTTGTTTTGATGACAACTCAGCTGAACCAATTGAGAGCTGTGATAATCTTTTATGTGATGTTCGATTGCATTCTTCTTGCTATCAAAAAATCAAAAAGACTACCAGAGCAAAAATACATCGCCGCTGGCTGTGCGACAAATGCACTTATTTAGAATCAAGTTCTTTGACGGTGGTTTGTGCTTTGTGTCCAAGTACAGCTGGTCTCTTCTGTATGATTAACCCAAATCAGTACAGTATATTTTGGGTTCATTACAACTGTGCAAAAGCTTTCTTGGGTGAAGAAGCCATCGTCTACAAACCAGATTTAGGACATTTTGATATCAAGATTGATTCTATCTCACTTGTAAATTTTGAACAGGTAAGAGTTGATTTATACATAACATAAGGTAAAAGTTGCTCACCACAAATCATTGGTTGTATTGATAGCCCTGTTCTGATTGCGCAAAATCATCCTATTCTCGATATGGTGCTAAGATCGTTTGCCGTATATGTCGTACATATCATCACATCACCTGTATCGAGCAATACAATTTGAAGATACCAGATGAACCTTATGAATGTCCTGATCATGGCTCAGCCAGGCCTAGAGCATCAGAAATATTGCGACGAAGACGCTTAGCAACTAGCTACCATCGATGGATAGGGAGAAAAAATCACTTCTTGCTAGAGGAATTCAAAAAAGTACCACGCATGTTTGGTTTGGATTACTGGAAGAGTCTAAACCTTGACACTCTGTCAATGGGCGATGTGACAGAGTGGTACAAGAAAAGCATTTACATAATCCAAACAAACGAAACCTATCCTGTTGCAAACACTCACTATAACCAATGGGTTGATTATATATTGTCCTTAGCTATATCAACATATTCATCGTATGAAATTGGGAATTCAAAACTCATGTTTACTACGAAGCATTTTGACGAGGACATTGGTTACGACTTTAAAATATCTGAAAATGGTGAATCATCATCAGCACAGCAATTAGTAGAACAGGCATTTATGTCACGATTAAAGGCAACACAGCCCGAGAATACACAGTCTGAAAAGAGACAACCTCAAAGGACGCAGCCTAAAAAAGTACAACCTAAAACTGCACAGTCTGAACAAACACAACCAACAAAGACAGGCACAGAATCGACACAACAATCAACAACAGATCCAACAGTAAAAGAATCTGTAACAACACGGTCAACAATTGCACGTTCAGCAGCAACAAGAACATCAAGCAGACAATCGTCTCCTTCTTCCAATACTTCTGTTTCTAGAAAGTCTAGAAATTCGCACTTACCGCCTGCTGTAACGCCTTCTGACGACTTGATTTGCGCTATCTGTCTTCAACATGATTTGTCAGAAGCTGTTTGGGAGCGACACAGTTTGGACTCTGAGTACAAAGAAAACTTGGAGCGTACGAAGCATAAGCGACAGCCAGGCTTTACAGGTAGTGGAAACAACTGGGATCCTCGCGTCTTTATTCAGTGTTGCAAATGCGATGTAACCGTTCATTGTGGTTGCCCAGTTCCACCAATCAAATCATATCCTCAAAGGTACACTTATGATCACTGGCATGTTTGTAATAAAACATACTAATGTAATAACTGTAGATTTAGAGTTTTTATATGTATAAGGTGTGATACTAAGCAAGATGAAACTACTATTGAGCAAGAGCCTACAGGTGTAAGACGAACTAACGTTATAAACTATAAGGAATAATTTAGCGGAATTACATGTTTCTTGGTTTTCCAAGAAAAAAAAAAATAAAGACGCGTTACTAGAAGTTGATTTTTACCTTTTCTTCTTTATTTCTATTTTTTTCATATATCCCCCCTTTATATCAAAATGGACATTGGTAACTTGCCTGTTTATACCAAGACGACAAACAAGGCTAGAGATCCTAACTCTACAACGAAGAAGGATGCATGGGATAGAATTGGTGACTATGAAGAAGCGCCAGCTAGCATCACAAAGAATGATGAAGAAGAAGAAGAGAAAGAGCAAGTTATAGTTCACAAGAAAGAAACAGTTAGCCCAGAGGAGAGGAAAGAGGCTGACGATGCTGCATCTATTGCATCTGAGCTGGCTGTAAAGGAATCTCGCAAACATCAAACAACTTGTTAGGGAGCTGCTGTTTTATTGTACATAATAAATTAGTTTTGGTCAACATTTAGAGAAGAAAAGGATAGATGTGTAATTTATTACGGTATTAAGATAAAACAAAAGAGGATGTTATTATGAAGATGTCATAGGTATATTTACATGTAAAGAATGCTATGAATGATATGTACATAATGGTATAAATATTGTATGCGCAAATGCTTATAATGAGAGATCAGAGCGGTGTAACTCTACAAATTTGTTCAGGGTTTCGTCATCTACCCAGCATTCATATTGAATCAACTTGAGAAAACCTCGTTCGAACTGGTTCACTTCCTCTAGAGAGAACAGCCCATTGCAGATCTCATAGATGCGACGGTTTGTCAATGCGTCTGCTGTCCAAGCAGTATCCTGTAAGAATTTAGAGGCAATCAAGAGAGAAGCCAGAAACATGCGATGATTGGTATCGTCACTTCCTACTGCTCTTTTAGGCAATTTGGATTTAGCGCGCTTCAAGTAAATCAAGGCAACAAGTAAGGTGCGGACATTGACATTGGCATTATGTGTTACTTTTTGTACAAAATAGACAAATTCTGGTAATGAGCGACATTTAGTTCGCTTGGTAGATATCAGATCGCACAATGTCATTGCTGTGAAATCAATCATAACGGAAGGAATGGAAGCATTCCTTGAGAGTCTACATGTTGACAGATTATGGGGTCGTGTAATGGCAAAATTATAAGTAGGTGGTTTTTGAAGCATATAGAGAAAAGAAAAGAAGGTATAGAGAAATGGTTGAATAGTTTAGAGAAAGAAAGAAAATCAATTTAGAAGAAGGAAAAATGCATTCTTTTATTTTATATGGATTGGCAAACTCCTTTTTTCAATGTGACACACACAGACGCACAACTCCTCATTGTTGTTGTCGTTGCATCATGCTGTGCCGTCAATGCCGAGCGACCGTTTCGTAACACTTCAAATAAATATGTTGATGGTTATAGCCTGCGGCTTTGTTGCACGCACAATACTTCCGATTTCCACTGAAGGATTGTGTTTTGATCAATTTCATATATGGAAAGATGGTTTTATGGTTAGTGAACGGCTAGAAAGAGAGTTTCCTGCTCAATCAATATAGATACTAATAATACCATTAAAGCAGATAATGAACAACGTACGTCATGACAAGAGTTATTGATATTGATAACATAATGACTTTGTCTTTGACTCATTTCATTGTAGAATGTAGTTTTTTATACCTATATTGATCAATGAAGCCAACACTTAATTTCCACCTAACCCTATTGTATATCTTAGACAGCTTACTTCAGCCAAGAAAAAAAAAACAGTTTAGAACTATAACTGCGACAAGTAAGCGCATTTTGTTGCCAGGATCTTGTAAAAAGAAAAAAAGTTGCTATTAACAAGACTATATTCATTATGAATTATGAATTAGCAACTCTGCTTCCATGATAAGCTTTCTGTATGTAATTTTTGGATCTTTTCCATTTTTGTTCGGAATAACTATTTATGGTTGAAGAAACACTGTTTTCGTATCACAAGCAGAAGAAAATGTCTTATTGTGGAGATACCGAGATGAATACAGTTTATCATTGCTGCTTTTGATTTTGCTAAAAAAAAAAGAAGAGCACCTTGTTCAAAGGCTGAAATACAAGTTTGACCATTGGCTCCTACATATTGCTTCAAACCTTACTGCTAATGATAAGCCTCTTCTTTTCCTCTTAAGTTCACATAATTACAAATATTTGATCAGGAGAAGGTGGAACGATAGAAAAATTTAAAAAAAAAGTTTTTCTTTTGGTTAGATGAAATAAAACAAATATATTTTGATAAGAGTAAGGCTGGTTGTTGTGATTGACAAGCTTCTTATCACTTGCTACATCCACAAAACCCTTGTTACACCGAGAAGCATCTCGGTTGCTTTTGCTCCGATTGCTGTCAACAGCGTGATTAATGCGACATATGACAAACTCACACTGGAAATACCGTCATTTCAATAGCCTTATCTCCTCCTTTCCTTTCCTTTTTCTTTAGCTCTTCAAATGAGCCGATAAGCAATAGCTGCAGTTTCAACGATTAAACTTTTTTCTTAGCAACACGTCATTTCTCAATGCTTGAGTAACTCAATAAACAAAAAAAAAGAAATATTTTCTAGAGTAAAACTGGTTTCAATAAACATAGACGAATCGAAATCAAAATAAGACTTAAGTCTAGAACAAGAACAACAAAAAAAAAACATAACAAAGTCATCGTATGGCTTAAATACTTCGAAGGCTCATAATGAATCAAATATAAACGATAATGAAATTTGTGTAGCTGCATGTCTTAGGAAAGTCGACCAACACATACTGCTTAATTGCTTACTCTTGTGAGCTCAATAAATTATTCTGCAACAAGATCGTTGGCTTAGCTGATAAATTTTACAAATTTCACATTGCTTCTGTTTTCTTTATTGCATGTAGATCAAATGGCTTCTTCCTTTTCTTCTTCTCTACAATCAGGTGGTCATCCTTTCCCCTGCTCTTTAGCTGCTTATTGAATTGTTTTGTTTTAGCTTGCTGATCTTTGGTATTCGCTGAACCATTTTAAATCAACGCCACACTGAGGACTTATTGTTATGGAGTTGGAATTTAACTTGCTTTGTTCTCAACAATAGTTCATCTTTGAAAAGCTTTCAGCTCTTCGTCATTTTGTGATATCTTTTGTCCCCAGTCATTGCCATTGGTATGGCCAATACAATGACTATTCTAATGTTTCGATTCCACCTTGAATAGGAAGCGATGGGCTAGATGCTTTGTATTAGTTGCTTTTGTTTATAAACATATACCAGCTGACTTGACAGAGTCTAGGAAGACTAAGCTTTTTTTTATTATAAACTAGATTAGATCTACAAATGAATTTGTTGATCAAGGGAAAAACCAGTTGCATTGTGAGGTTACTACTTTTTAATCAAAAATGCTTTGTTCAAATCACGAATGTCCATAAAACGTGACACTAGTCGTCTGAGGTTTATTAATATAGCTTTACAAGGTACGAACAACTTGGTACACGCGAATGAGGTTATCAGAATAACCAGCATAGAGCGCACTGCCATCGTCACTCCAAGCAAGAGTGAGACAAAGAGGATCAGCTTGTTTGGCAGTTGTGTTAAATTCAGGAGTCAATACTTCGACCACACTCTTGTCTTCAAGGTTCCAGATCTTGATAGAGGAACCAACGGCAGCACAGAGCCAGTAATGGTTGGGACAGAAGGTAAGGCTGTTTACTTCTTTACCAGCTTCAAAGCTAAACAGATGCTTGGATTCAGACAAGTCCCAGAGCATAACTTGACCGTCTTTACCTGCAGAGGCACAGAGAGAAGCATCAGGAGAGATAGCTACAGTATTAACGTAGCCATTGTGGCCAATGAAGTTGGTACGCAACTTCATCTTAGTAAGATCCCAAACCTTGATGAGTTTATCCCAGCCACCAGATACAATAAGAGGCACAGCAGGATTAGGAGAGAAACGAACACAAGACACCCAATCAGAGTGAGAATCTTCAGAAATGTTGTACTTGCATTCACCTAATGTGTTCCATAACTTGATTGACTTGTCACGAGAACCAGACACAATTTGGCGATTGTCAGCAGAAAAAGAAACAGATAAAACGTCCTTGCTATGGCCAACGAAACGGCGAGTAGTCTTTCCAGTAGCCAAATCCCAAAGACGAAGTGTATGGTCCCAAGAGGCAGATAAAACAAATTGACCATCAGAAGAAAGTGCTAAATCTTGAATGATATGGTTGTGACCAACAAGGGCCTTGCGAGGAACACCATAGTTAATTTCATCCCTGTAAGGGCAATCGTGAGTAATTTTTTCAGTGCAATGAAAAAATGACATTCACTTCAACTATTAAGTGGCATTCCTTTTTTCTTTCTTTATCGCAAGGTAATCACTCGTTGCAATAGTAAACAAGAAAAAGAGGGAGGGAGAAACCAAGCCTAATGTGAAATGAAACAAAAAAAAAAGACTATACTTTACCTGTTCGAAAACAGGTAAATTGAAAGATAAAAATGTTAATTGTCATGCATGAAGGGGTAAAAACCTTCAAGAGAAGTAAATCCTAAAAGATTATCCAAACCTAGTAATTTGCCAGACAATGATAGACTTGTCTGAAAGAAGAAAAAAGGGGGAAATTAGATTTTGCTTATATAGTTAAAATATATGCATACCACGAGAAGCTGAAACTACCATATCAGGAGCATTGGGAGAAGTGACAATGGAAGTAACTTTTTTTTTTTTTGGTTGAGACAATTTCATGTTATTTGATATGTTTTAAATATTGAATTCAGGTCAAGTTACCCCATCCATTATGTCCTATTGTGTTTGCTCAAGTCAGCTTGTTGAATAGACATCTTTTCATCCATCCGTTCTATTACCTTCAAGAGTACCGCGGAGAGCAAAGTTATTCATGTTTTGGTTTCAGGATTAATACACGATGTAAAAGAAAGGGATACCACTGTACATATGATAGTTTTGTTCATTCTATTTTCATAGCTAGTTTTCCGAGCCGAACAAGCTCAAAAGGCATTACTTATTTCGCACGTTCTTAGGTCCCAACATTTTAGGAGGTCTTTAAAATTGTTTTGGCAACCGAACAACTATACCATGCTGTATACCACTTTATCAGTTGATGTATCAAAAAGTCAAAGGTACTGAAAAACAGTTATCTCTTGCATAAATGATAAGCTAAAAAACAACAACTTCCCTTCTACTTTGCATTAAAGAGCTATACTTATTTTGAGCTTCTTGAATGAACAAGTGATGATTTGACCTCAATAAAGCTCTTGTCTTTATCACTCGTATAAATTATCCAATCTGCCACAACCGTCAACTATGATAATATGGAAACATTGAATGCAGATTGACTACATATACAACAATACAACTGTAAATGCAACTGAAAATACAATCATTAACGCAGTAGATTTAAATCAAACTACAGCTACAAATATATCATCTATACATTTAGCAGCAATAACATTCAATCACATAAAACGATTATGTTTGCCAAGAATAACGAAGATAAATAATGAAGCTATTATAAAATATGCTACTACAAGTGAATTGTGAAAGTCAGGATAAATTGAATCATACAGCTTTGCTTCCTCTATTCTTATCCCTCATACTTTGGCTTAATCAAATTAAACTGTATGACCAGTCTTAAAGTAAATGGCTATGTCTCTTGTCTCATACCAAGGTGTCATATCGCTGTTAAGATCAATCTAAAAGAATAATCTTACATTGAGAGAAAAGCAATTGGAGGCTGCATACCAAGAAATGAAGTTACTGCATAATGACAGTCGGCATTTTCACAATACTGATGGTATTGTTTTATAGCACAAAGCATGATGTTGAAGTAGCCATTCTAGAAACAATAAATCCCTTGCTCCCATAAAACGACTTGAAAGAGATACAACATTACATCAAGGTTGTATCCGGCCTTGTCATCATGCTACATGTCATCGGACGAGGGTTTTATTATAGTAATCTTGAAGCTCTCAAAAAGATTGGCTCCTTCTTTTTCTTTTTTAAAGAAAAAACTGTTAATATTTTTATTTTGTGGTGTTTTCAGCGATTGAAATTAGGATTTCGAGAGCATCCACACGGGCAGAAAAGATACATGTAGCAACTTGCATTGGTTCAGTTAAGGTACCGACAGAAGCAGCAAATTCTGAAGAGAAATTGAATTTGTCCTGATTCTTGAGAATAGGATAAGCCTGATTTATATTTTGTTCTGCGTATCGTTCACATATTTTACTAGTAACTGATTGATTAGACATACGTTCAAAACTCGATTCGGTAATGTAGTGAACTACATTGTATATGATATCGATAGATCTATGTATTGTCAAATCCTACCAAAATATACCTTTCTAAAATCAGCAGATGCTGCCATATAAAGTAAATCTTCTTTAGGAGTAATTCTATGCACTTTTGTTTTGAGTCTGACATCGAACAACAATTGTGCCACACTTGCGATGGTTAGTCCTGAATAGATCAGAAATTAGATTGTTACACGATATCTACATAGCCGTCATCTAGCAACTTGAAAAATATGAATAAGAAGACTTCCTTCAGCTAGAATGGAATAACTATCTTTTGTTGGTCGTAAAAAATATACACACATAGAAAGTGATAAATCAATTGTTTTGCATACGAGATAAATGAGCTTGAATTTAACACATAAACGAGAATATGTAGATCAACATATATTTCTTTTCTGGCCATTGTTTGTCAATCAACCTTTTCTTTATATTTCGGATTATCCAAATTAAGCAAGCCAAACAACCAACATATACAGAGCGAAGTTCATTACAAACAATCCTTTTTTAGATATCTTTTCCTACTTAGGCACTAAAGAATCACATCATAACATTTGAACTGTTTGTGTAATCTCATCCTTGTTTGTTTGTGCGTGTTAGCATTCCAATAGACTCTAGCGTTAAACATGAAACTTGTTTACAAAATAGGTGGATCCGAACTTTTTGTTGTCTTGCAGCAAAAGCTTATTTAAAAAATTGTGAAAAAAGTGATATAGCTAGTTGCACACAAAAATAAGCATAGATAATAGTAACCAAATAGTAGTGCTCAACACACAGTTACGAAAATCATTCATAAACAACAGAAAGCTATATATTTTCTAAGTGTTTTATACACTCATGTACACCTTGTATTCACTTGATATGCGTTTGGTGTTTAAGTGTAGTTTGTTTGTTTAACCTGCAAGTGTAATCGGTACTTTACCATTAAAGCTTGCCATTGAGACAAACTTGGTAGGACTTGTGCAGTGATGACCAAATTGTTTTATACACAAATGATACTTGAGTTTCTGTAAATTGAAGCGGTGTTAAGGAGTTTGATAGAAATACTATGATCTTATATAGAATCTATCGAGGGTTAATATACACTGTTTGAGACTTGTACATACAAATATCTTGTGTATGAGCAGAAATTTACCCGTCAGTTCATGCTAGTAATCTTGACGAAAAAAGACAATATTGAAGGAATCAAGCACTAATATATATATATAGGTCTATTTTCTATAAAAGTTTTTTCTTTTTTTGGAAAGGTATATACTATCAAAGGACATAGTCTCAATGACATCTACTATACAACAAGTGACGAATTTGAAAGAGTCATGGAATACTCGAGGATCAATGTTGAAGTCGACTGGGCTCGGTCTTCTCATGGATCTAAATCTATATTGTATGCACCTCAACATATGTATTCGGTAGTTCTGACAACAATCAACAAAAACATTTGATTTAGCTTGTTGCTATAAAAAATTAACAAACATATCGTACCGCAGACCAGAATTTTTCGTAGTAATAAATGTCGAACATAGTTGACAAGATAAGATGTAATAAAGATGAGAGCAATATAAATTGCCTATTTTTTCTCTGAATATAAGCAAGGATAGTCATTGGCTTGAATATGTTGGTCGTGGTAGCTGTTGCTTGAGGTCAATATGTATCTTGCAAATATTAACAATTTAACTTGACGTCCAAATAAAATTTTATGAAAAATGTAAAAGGCAAACGTTGCTACTCTAAAGTAGATCAGTAACTTCCTATCATGTCAGGAGAAATTGAGTGATTGCGTTGTAAGAAATCTCAGAAGCACCTCCAAACCTTCTATGCACTATTGAACAAGAACTTATCGATGATCCTCTCAGTAAATACATGACAGAAAACGAATTTTGTCAGTAGTTTTGATCTGTCAAAATGCATAAAGCGGCGATTGTAGTAAAGCTAAGAAAAAGTTATGTAATACAATGTCTTTACGTTATGAGGTTGATCAGAAACAAGACAGACTTGGCTCTCAAGACGAAAGAGATTTCTATTATAATCGTCTTGTCACTTTTTGATTTCAAACAGATAACAACTTGCGCCTGTAAAAACTTTAAGTACATACACTTTATGTAATATTTTGATCTAAAAAAATTAAGCGTGACGGTGAAGAGTTGCACGCGCTTAAATTTTGATTCTATAGGCCTCTAATTTTCTTTGTAACTCTAACTCTGTCCAAACCTTAGTGTAAACAAACCTTACACGTCTTTATGGAGAGAAAATGACTACAGCAGAAGTAACATTTGATCCGTTTCTTGGGTAGCTATATTTCAGAGACTTATTTTTTTCTTGTACATGCTGACTTGGACATGCATAAAGTTATCTTGATCCCACAATAGACGATTCCTTGACTGATCATCGAGAGCTTCGAGAGTAAGGAACTAGAGACAGTTTTTGTTCGAGTGATATAATTTCTTATTGTTTGTCCTGAATAGATTTTGCTCACCCCATAATTATGACTCAGCTTGCAACTATCTCAATTTACTCTTGTCACAACAAGGCTATTCTACGCCCTTGATTTTCAATTCAACAGAAGTGCAAGACAAATGTAATATACTGAACTGCATATATGATATACTAGATGACAGAGAGGTATGGAAAAGCACTATGCAGAAACTATGGCAGAACTGAGCAGTTACGGTTGCTTTTTAGAATGACGGAAAAGAAAGAAGAAGCTTAGTCGAGACAATACAGCAGATGAAAAGAGAGCGTGCAGAACTGGAAAACCAATTGGTATAGCCAACAAGAGAGACGATGTTGCTGAGAAGTGCTAACCATGCTTGTATGAATTTAGGCTCAAGCAAAGCGCAATCATCAGTTGGCTGAAAAGAATTATGCAGAGACTAGAACAAAGTTAGAGTAATGTATTGCAAGCTTTTGTATATAGAAAAGAAGCAGGATCAAGACTGATTGGATATTGACGTCAAATACACTTGTTTTATTTAGAGTTAACGAAACAGAACAGCAAAAGATACGCTTACAAAATCAACGATTAAAAGAAGAGATCAGCAAAGTTAAACACAACCTCCAATATATCAAAGCACAATATGCAGTAAGATCGAAGTAAGACCAACTGATTTGGCAAATCATCTGAACTGTTGTTATATAGAATGAAACAAGGCGACATGAACAAGATATGACAAAAATACAAGATAGGCTTTTGAGTATGATGAATAATCGTCACCAAGTGAATGTCACTACACTTGATATGAGTTCGCATTTTGCCACTACATTAGATGATGCTTCGGATAATGACCAAGTTGTTCAGGTAATGTATACATATATTTGACTGCATATCAGAAAAAAGAATGACAGATCTAATGCGTATTCCTCTTTGAACATAAAAGATTCGAAAAATGTATACCAATTTATTAGATCAAACAAAGGACCGAGAAATACAGGCACGAAAAGAATGCGAGGAATTGAGGACATGTATGATAAAGTTATATACTGGTGCACGACATTTGTTAGAGACACAGATTCAACATTTTGAAGAGACTCAGACAAAACAGAGAAACACAACTGATCAGGTAGCTCAGTTTCGTCTGCCTTTAGACTGCGGTGGTCAAGAAGCAATAGAGCGAGTGAATGATCTGCTGGACAGATTGAAGCAGGAATGGGATTACCAGATTACGCAGCAACCTCAAGGATATCCTGAGGAAGAAGTAACAGCACTTCAAGATCAGATCGTATCATTACAAGAGGCATTGACAGAGCTGGCAGAAGAATATGAAGAGGCGAAATTAAGACATGAAGAAACAACAAAAATCTATAAGCGATTTGAGCAAGGCGGCTTTTTTGACACCTTATACCCAACTCCACAAGCTGCTGCTCATATGGATTCAGAGTAAGTATCGCCTCTTCTTGATGGACAATAGACACTACCAAACTGATAACTGTATTTTTTCTTTAGTGATGAAGATGAAGATGAGATGATAATTGATTTGATAGATGATAAACCAGAAAAATACAGTGTTTTGAAACAAAAGGCAATGCAAGAGCAACGAGCGCTAAGTGATTCAGCTTTAGCTCTGGCCAAAGAAAGGGAGAAACTTGAGGTAGTTGATAGTTATCATGTTCTACCGATGTAGACTAATGGATCTTCATGAACACCATAGGCTGAGCGATGGGCTTTTGTTGAGATGAGAAGAGCCTTAGAGGCACAAGATATTTTGAATGATACAGTGCCTGAATCGTAAGTGTATTTGGAAAAAGCTTTCTGTCACTTGTGTAATTAACACTGCTTATGTCTAGGCAATATACAATTCCCTCTTCAGGGCGCTCCTCTTTTTCGACATCAATGCCATTAAGAACAGGGCCTTATACACAATCAATAGGTGATGTCAATAGAGCACGTAAAAGACAAAGATCTTTTCTTGGTGCACCTTCTGGAAAATAACCCTTTCCCTCCATCCCTTCTTTACCTACCGAACAATAAAATAGTACAGTCAAAAGAAAAGTTGTGTCGTTACATAAGATAAAGCATGTTATCTTTGAACTTTTTTATTTGATTGAAAAAAGGAAAACAAAAAAGAAGAAAAGTGGCTTTTTTCGACTTCTTTCCTCTCTATTCAAAGGGTTGGGCTTTGTTTAACGGAGACGACGAGCTTCACGTTCGGATTCCAAGAGACAGAGGATGTCATTTTCACGAACGGGACCCTTGACGTTACGGATGATGGAACGGTTGGTGTCGTCCATGAATTCAACGCGGACTTGGGTGACACCACCACGAGAACCGGTACGGCCGAGAACCTTTGTAACTCTGGCAAGCTTGACGGGGGTCTTAGAGTCCTGTTGACGAAAAGTTAGCAAAGATCTAGAAAAAAGGGGAGAAGTCTACAACGAAATGTTCATACGAAAGAGCACAAACTCGGTCAAAGTTTGAATCAGATAAAAGAAGAGGAAGGAGGCGTAGTGTATATAGCATCAGGTCGCATAGGTAATAGTAATGATCGCTTGTATTTGCTGATTCTCTTCCAGATATTCTGTAGTTGCCATATGTTTTTTTCCTGAAGTATATCCGTCGCAATTAATTCCAAGTATCCATATATCGAATTAGTCAATCCATCCGTTTGTCCCCTTTCTCTTTCTCTTCATTTCATCTGATCTTTCAAATTGACGTTGTACGATGTTTGTTGCTCTTTCGACATGAACAGAAGTATGTAGGGCAGGGCCTTACCATGTCTACAATCAATAAGAAAAGGGAGGATTTGTTAGGCTACACACCTCTTGTTTCCTTTTGGTGCACACACACACACACCCTTCTGTCGCATTTGCCGCAAATTTCAGCTTCCGACATCCGGACCGGGGATCTTAAATGGTGTTATTAAAGCACTATAGAGAGCTGCATAAATATGCCATCTCAAGACAGGCAAGTTAGAGACCAAGCATCAAGCTGTTTAACAAAGCTAGCTCCCAAAGGGAAATTAGATCCAGCACAGGTACTAATGCTGACAAATTGCGATTTATGGAAGCCATTGACAGGTTATGATATAATGCAGGCGATCTAGCAGATAAAACGAATTTATAACTGCAAATCACTATACCATTTGTTTTCTCTCCTAGAGCTAAAGATGTGCAAAAAAAAAAACAGGATGTTGTTGAATGTCTTGTTACTGTGATATACATCTTTGTGTTCTCTTCAACCTTTTTTTTCTCCTGGTAAATCCCAAGTATTTTTTTAAAAAAAAAGAATAAAATCAACACAAAAGGAAACAAGCAGCATTGACAGAACCACAATGATACTTCCAGTATTTTATGGAGTGATTTTCTAAAAAAAAAAAAGTGCGAAGCACCTCTGTTTCTTTTCAATCTACAGAGATGCAAGCTGATGCTGTCAGGCTGGAGATAAAGGCTTGGACTTATTTTATACTTTCAGGCAAGTTACATAAAAAAATGTCGATTTTCTACATGTCTCCTCTCGAGAAGAAGAAAAAGCTTACTACTCTTGCACATCATATAGTATTTTGCTCGTTGTGTTTCTTAAATACTATTTGATATAGCTAGTCGACACACAGTTTCTACAACTTGCCTATAATCTAAAGCTAGCCTCATTGTCTCTCTAATTCTCGTTCTTTTTTCTATCTATTGTAGAGATCAATCTATGTCAGAGATGTATCTGATAAATCAAGCATGAAAATTGTTGTCAATCCTTACAGAAAGAAAAAAAAAGTGCTCCGAATTAAATTGCTGTTACAAATTTGTTATAGATGTCTGTATACTTTTTCTCTTCTTTTTTCTTTCTTTCTCTCCATTCTCTCTATTTCTTGCGTGTATATTAGTCAAATACGCATTGTTATATTGCTTTTGTCTCTTTCTTGTATTTCTTACCTTCTTCATTCTAAAGAGAGAAAAATAGCCATACAAACTTCGCTTTTTTTTGGCTAAGATGGATACTGAAATAAACAAAGAGCATAAAAGCAATAATGAGAACAATCAAGGTAAATAAAAGATTGGAAATAAACTCTATTTGATAAAACAAACCTGCTTAAATTTCTTGTTGCTTTTTCTGTGTACCTTTTTTTTATATACTGCTAATTATGCAATAGAGCGATCTTTGGTTCCTGCTAGCTCCAGTAGTGCCTTAGCTATCAACGATTCACTTGAAGTTCTGGACTCCACTCTTATAGCCGATAAAGAAAGTAGTATGGTTGTGACAAGATGGTACAGTAATCGAGAATGCATTATTATTTATCACTGATCCAAATCACTAAAAAATAAAATTTATCATTGACAATAGGGTACGAGCCAATTATGTCGAAGAAAGAGAACACAACGTTCCTAGAAAAGATATGTTCGAACACTACAAAGCATACTGTGTTACAAACGGTCTTCGTCCTGTCAATTCAGCTACATTCGGAAAACTGTTGCGTATCGTATTCCCTTCATTAAAGACGAGAAGGTTAGGTGTTCGAGGTCAATCAAAATATCATTATTGTGGTATACGTGTCAAGAATGCATATGATTCAGGGAACATGGCACTAATGAGGTAACATACTTGATTTGATTTTTATACGATTCGTTATTCTAATAAATTTCAAGCGAGCATCAGAGCGTTAGGTCGCCTGCTGTCAGAGCAAGTGCATCTATTGGCTATCTTCCCTCGACAAGCACTCGGTTGCCCTATGGAAACGAGGCTAGTTCAAGCATACAAGAATCAGATGCATTGCCTGCTTTTGTAGTACCTCTCGTACCTAGCTATCGGTACAGTCATGAAATAGATTTCGAGCTGGCAAATTCATTTACTTTGGCTTATGAGAAGCATTGCAAGAAAATCCTTCATATGATATCCACTCATCAAATTCAAAAAGTCAGGAGCACCATGCAAGAGTTTTATCAGACTATGCCTACCAAATTTATGAATTTGATCCAGTCTGTACCTGAAATCATAGAGTCTATTTGGCGATGGGATTGCTCACTTTATGATGCAAGTATGAGTCTTGTTTGACACGCTCGAGTCTAACCTATCTTTGTATCCATTTTTCTTCTTGTTTAGGCCATCATCAACACGGTTTTGCCTTCTGTCTCCCACTCACTTACTCAGACGATGGCTACTGTATTAAGAACATACACTAGAGAATTGAAAGAATACATTGAAAACGCTTTGATTAACTTCCCGACTTTGCTTTTGCAAAGAAAGCTCGATGGTACTTTTTTGTTTTAGTTAGCTCAAGAAAGATAGGCTGATAAATTGAATTCCTTTATTGAATTAGTGGCACGTATCTTTTCGGCAAAGTGTCGTCGTCAGCTTTCACTTAATTTTGCAGCACAAACCGCATCGGATGCATTGAATAGAATGGAACAGCTTGTTGTGATGCGCCAAGATTGGGATCGCTTTGATGTTGACGGTATTCTAGATCAAACATTGTGGATTTGCGATTGTGATGCTAACGAAGTCAGAGCCATTTGTAAGTATAGTATACGGAGAAATGGCCGAGCTGTGCTAACCATTTTTTCTTTGTATAAACAATAGTACGAAATGAGATCTATGATTTGTTGAATAACAAGCCTGTCATTGAGCAATGGATGGAATGGATTGCAAGTATTGTTGCTAGATATCTCAAGCGATACATGCCTGTAAGTTGTAAATGAAAAAGCAGCGATCGTTCTAAGGAACTAAAAAGAAAAACATGTTGATTTTAGTCCAGTCCCAACGAAATCAATCAATACCTTTCTCGATCTAAGCAGCTCTTGTTGAAATGGAATTATTACACCAGTCTTATTATGAAAGAGCTTAGTTTGCAACAAGCTCAGAGCTTTACCTCTTTCCAAAACTTGCGCCTGTTTCTTGACGATTACATTGTGTTTCTTGTGGAAGAGAATATTGCTCAAATGAATTTCATTATTTCACACCATCATCAAACACAACAGCAAATGCATCAACAACAAGTCCAACAGCAGCAACAGCAACAGCAGCAACAGCAGCAACAGCAACAGCAACAACAACAGCAGCAGTATAAAACTGAAGATGAAAGCTTTTTCAACTACAACTCTTCATCACCTTCATCTACTAATGGAAATGGTTCAGATCAAAGTAAAGGAAACCCTTTTTCTTCGTAAAGAAACAGAAAAAAAAGATAGAGCCAACATCTCCACTTTCTTCTATACATATTTTGCTACCCCTTATACACCTTTGTATCTCTTCTTTTTTGTAATTTTGCATACTTAAGTATATACCTAAACTAATCTTTACACAGCACATTATCTCTTTGCTCTCTTAATTCTATTGTAATATATACATATACACATATCTATACATATCCTTTTTCTTTCTTGCATACATTATCTATTTTACATTTTGAAATAAATGTATTTAAAACCATAATCACCAGACAAGATGACACAATGTATATAAAATGACTTCTTACTTTCTCAGCTATCACGCCTTAAAGGTGCATGTAATCTGTAATATTGATTAGGCGAAACACATCAATTGGCGAATGAAGACTCTGCGATAGTCATTATCAGGGGAGTGACAGGATGACAGCTGATATAAGTGATACATCATGTCTATACTTGTCTCAGATTTAAACAATATAAGATTTGACGTGTTCAACAACAAAAAGAGAATTACACAATCGACCATTATCACCTCATCAGCATCAGCAATCATTGGTCTTTATTTTATGTGTGTCTTACTTTGAGCAACTTTCGCCATACATCGCTTTCTTTGGTTTATTAGTTCATTATGATATCTGTTCCGATGATCAGCTATGGCTCAAACAATTAAAGGCTCTATATACAAGGATTCAGTTGTGTGCTTTTTTATGCTTTGAGATGGTTTGCACAAAATTGAGCTAGATATGAGAGCGAAGGAAATATGTAGGATTAGACTGTGTTATGAGTACTTTTCTGGTCCTTACCATAAACCTCAGCAAAGGTAGCACGCTTCTTTTCTTGAAGTTCTTTACGCGCTTCAATTTCACGATGTTCAAGTTTAACTACCAGAACAGGGCAAGGGCAGTTCTTGGTTAGATAGCTAGAAATGGAACCTAAGATAGACCTTTTCATGTTTAAAGGAATAGCCACAGACAGATTAGAAACTAGCTCTTCTATTCAGTGAACCCTCTTTTCCTTACCTCTTGATAGCACCAAATCCTCGTGTGCCACAAATTAGATACACTGGCTTAACTGCATGACAATAGTCAGAAATTGTTTCTTTTGGGTCGCCTCTCAAGACTTCAGAAGAAACAAATTTGAACTGATAAGAGGATTAGACAGACTGTTTAATCAAAGAAGCCAATAGCCCAGAACTTACGTCTAGCCTTCTCAGGGCATTTACTACTTCCCAGATCATAGCAGATGATATATCGTCCAATTTTACATCATCGTCTATATATCCACGCGTAACAATTGTATTACCGGACAATAGAGGTACAAGTAAATTACGATAGTCAGATTGGCTGATAATATGTACAAGACGTATATCATCAGTGGGTCGAATGATACCGAGACAAATAGCTTTTGATATCATAGCATCGGCGTAATTGGACTGGTCATAAGCAATCACTATGGTTCGTTGATACCGATCCATAGAACCATCCTTCTGGTTGGTGCCTGACACAATCTCAGTCGTAGGCGAGTGCGGTTCAGGAGTACCTGGGGCAGGGAAAAAGTTGGTAGGTAAGCGCGTTAGAGATGAATTTGTCATTGAGTATGAAGAAAGAACAAAAAAATCATAACATGGTGTAGCCTTATTTCTTTTATAGTCCCTTGACTAGGTTTCATTACCTTATCCGAGTTTATTTTTTCCCATTTAAGACAAAAAATTATGCAGCTAAAATTCGCTTTGTTAAGAAAAAAGAAACAAGGATATCAATCTCGCTGCTTCTGCAAATGATAATAACCTAATTGGCTTTTTGAACAATCTAAATACTTGCTCAAGATACAATTGATATTGTCCCAAATAATATATCATACAAATCAGCAGCAAATCCATATTTAGTAATACACTTGCACAAAAAAAATGGTACGTGTTTTAAGACAATAGGAAAAAACCGGTTAGACCCAGAGGTGTCCTGACAAATGTTTGAATTTATGTCAAGTGCTATATGATTGCCGCCCTTATTTCAGCATAAAAGACCTCTTCATAAGAAGACAAGTTGAAGAATATGCAGTCATTTATCTTAGGTCTTTATTTATGAGCTAGTTGGCAAATTAATACTGAAATATATTCAAGCAAACTAAAGGGCTCCAAAAATGAGACGATAAAATATTACCTGTGCTAGTGATATAGTTAGTAACTAGTACAGCATTCTGTTTTATTTCTGCTTATGCAAGTCTCATTTCTACTACCTTGTCTTTCACAAAGAGAAAAATGCTTCTTACTAAAACTTCATTATCATGAGCATGTGGCAGGTACAAAATATTCAATCGAGAATGATGGTTGTCACAAGAAAACTTCTATTGATTCATTTTATAGGTGCTATTAAGCTTTGATTGATGGTATCGAATGAAAGAAGCAGATAACAGCTAGTCGTTCATTTAATTGATTGCTACAACAAGTTGAAAAACTAAGCATTTTCAATTTATGAAGGATAAATAAGCTTGTACACAGTATCTCAAAGATGATGCTATCGAAAAGTAATGCCTCATAGCTCCTAGATAAACCATTAAGTTTGGGCTTCTATTCAGCATATATTAACTCATCACAATAGTTCCTCGCTATTTATCATTTTATACTTTGTAGCCATTGGATTTATTTATGGCGCCAAAATCGGCATATAAAATGAGCGCCAATTTTTTTCTATTAAAAAAGATCACTGATGCGCATGCATTCATGCACAAAGTATTATGTAAGCCAATGCTGTTTTCAAGAAGTCAGAAAAAGTTGTTTGCTTTTTTAAAGACCATTTTTTTATGAAGGTTAAATAGCCTAAATTGTTTGAAAAAATAAAGAAACAAACGCGACAAGAACTATTTACCCGATATTGTTCTTGCCTTGTACTTATCAACAGACAAAATGGTTTCAAGCATATGGGAACAATAAACAATCGTTAGAAAAAAGGGGATCACAGTGACTGTTTCCAATAGACAGACGCTTAGTTGGTCAAAAAAAAAAGCAGGTCCAGTTAACTTACATCAAAAGTATACCATTTTTGATACTTGTTTTTCTTTTCTTTTTTTCTTCTTTTCTTTTTCTTGGCTTCTTTTATGCACTTTGAAAATGACAGTCAATACTGAGATTGAGTCTGATTCCACACTTCCCTTCCCTATGCCGGGATCGGATGCTGACAACAAAAGACGTCATGAGGAAGAAGATGTCAGTTCCAAAGTTAGCGAAGTAGTATACATTCTAGGCGCTTCGCTTGTTAAAGTGACTCAAGAGATTATAGAGAAGAAAGGTTAGTTTTTCTTTTTCTTTGGCAGACCAAGTGCTTGAATAGAAGAAACAAGATAATTGTTATTGATGTAGGAGCATAGAAACCTATATTCCTTCTCCCGCTGTTAGTTTTTTATTGCGTCGAATCAATATACAAGAAGAGGAAGTTTATTGTCTCATGACAGGATTTATGACAGTCTATCTTTGCTTTCTTCAGGCTGTGCTTGAAGATGGCTTTCATGAATTTACCTGTCTATTCAACAATAATGATTCAATTCTTCACCTGAATTATCAGCCCTTTCTTTGGTTCTACACGACTCATTATAACCACGATCTGGATATGTATGAGCAAATCTCATCTAGATTCGAACCCGAATTCCTTCTGACACATCTCGACTCTATTTTCTCTAAATTTTACACACATTATTTTCTTGAAACAACCGCTCAAAAACACCAGAAAGATCATGGACAGTACTATACACCTCATACTATCATTAAATTCATGTGGGATAAATGCGCTACTCTGCCCAAGTTAGTGGAATATATTGAATCAGATCATATGCCTCGCGTGTATGATCCTTGCTTAGGTATGGGTTCTTTTCTATGCGAATTTCTATCGCGTTTCATCACAGCATGTCGATTCTCTTCAGTCTGGAGCAACCCAGAACGCCTACAGAAACTTATAGTTCATGATATTCCACACAATGTCTGGGGTGTTGAGATTGACCCTTTTGCATATCAACTCTGTAAAATCAACATGATGGTTCATCTCTATCCTATCTTTGTACGTCTTAAAGAGCTCAACGTTGCACTACCTCCCGGTAGTATCGGGCGTCTCAGACTGTTCTGTAATGACAGCTTAAGGATGCGTATCGACTCAAATCCTTTTGCTGGGCCTATACCAAACAAAATAGATCAGTTTGAACTTTATTCTTTGTATCTGTTGCGTGATGCCACTCTCATGAAGTTTGATTTTATCGTTACCAATCCGCCCTACATGATTCGTAAAACAGGTTATATCACTCAACCAGATCCAGCCATCTACGACGATACCAGCTTAGGTGGAAGAGGGTTACAAGCTTATCTTTATTTCATGTGGATATCCCTTCAACGCTGTGATGATCATACTGGACAAGTCTGCCTAATTACACCTAGCCAATGGATTGTGCTTGAGTTTGCCCAACAAATACGGTAATTCACAGTGATAACATATCATCATGATATTCAATTTAGAATTAATGTTTTCATGATAGAGAATGGATTTGGGATAACTGTAAAGTACTGGAAATGTACGAGTTTGAGCCTTATAAGGTATGGCCTCGAGTACAGACAGATTCTTTGGTTTTTCGAATTTGTAAGCGTGAGAATACCTTGGTTGATTCAGCTCCTACTGTATACCTCAGACATTCAACTAAGAGAATCACACTGAATGAGATGCTAGAAGTCTATCGCAATTACGACATCAATCAGCCAGAACTGTATCCAAGCATAAAATCTAAAGTAACTATAGTGGATGAAAGCAATCGAGAGCTTTCTACCAGAAATGCCTCCTTTGCCTTTATGCTACCTAGCGTTTCCTTTCTCGATGAACTCAAGGAGATCACTAAGCATCTACCGCGTCTGTGTGATGGTGAAATTTATCGAGATGTATCGAAAGTAACAGATACGCCCCTTTTTTGGAACAGAGGGCCTAATACCAACCCGGTTTATTCACTCGTTGTCAGGACATCTTGGGCTCTCAAGACTTTCGGTGTGGCTAACTACATCAAATGGCTCAGACCCTGCTTTTATTGGAATGGTAAGACGATTGCTTCCACTGCAGCAAGTGGTGGTAAAGAAGGCGAATTCTGGAAGATAAGAGATCCGCTACGACTAAGCAAGAAAGAGACATCAGCAGCAGAAGCCTATTGGCCCTATTGTAGAATAGACCCTGAACAACCCACACTTCCGTTTTACTCTCTGATCATGGTGAACAAAGACGACGTTGATAAACTTCGAACAGATTATGAGAAAAATGGTAACCAATCCGATACAGCTGCTATTTACTTGTACCTGAGAGATGCACGAAATACACTACAAGCAAGCAGGACAAATGTAGATGCTGTCTATTGCCAGTACAATCGATCTGGTACAAGTGAGCCTGTAAAGATTATTCATCCTGTCAACTGTGGTTATTTCACTCGATCTCAACCTCGCACACGTTTCTTTGTGGACCGATCCAAGATGGCTGTCACTAACCAATGTATTTATTTTACCATCAAACCCAAGTATCCATGGCAAGATGCTGATTACTTTGTTGGAATGTTGAATAGCACACTACTTCAATTCTATTTCAAAGTTCATTGTTGTTATGATCAACAAGGTCGCATGCGATTCTTTGGTCGACTGATGGCCTATATCCCATTCGCACCACCTCCTACAGACAAGTTCATGCAGCAGTTTGCAAGTTTTGTACAAGGCGCCACAATTGCTCGTACTTGGCTATACGCATTTATTCGATATATTGATACAGAGCAGCAACTAATGGGACACATTCGAAGCTGTGTATGGCAAATAAGCAGGGAAGAGATAATACTGTTACGCACGTTCCATCCACCTCCTAATTGGACACTTCGGCCCGACAATAGTCTATCACCATTAGAGAATGAAAACCCTGATTTGTTATGGATCAAAGAGTTTGTAACTGAACGTTATGAGAAATCAGTGGCCAGGACAAAACAGGCTGACGAGATTGTACTGCCCCTCTTAAAGATGGCATCCTTATTTCAATTTGTTTTGGATCGATTGGTATATCACTTATATAAGATACCAGAAAGCCTTCAGTTGGAAATCGAAAAAGATCTTAACCAGACTACTTTGCGCAATCAATGGAGTTCTCGGGATGACTTAGCGATTGATGGACAAAATGTTGACGAATTCGTGGAACGCATGTTTCAGATTGCAAAGTCATTTACAACTCAACCTGATAATCAGCCTGCTTAAAAAAGCCCAGTTGTACATAGAACTAGTTTTCTCTACTATTATAAATCAAACATGCAACTATATATCTACTATTTAACTGCTATGCAACTCTACGACCAATATATATCTATGTCTTTGTACATCTCTCTTTTTTTTTTTCAATATATACTCTCTATCAAAAGAAAAAACACATTTTTTTTACTATGAATAAGAAGGAGGAGGAGGTTGTAATGAGCGATCAATATAGGTTAATGATTCTCCGTTGTCTGAATTCATCTGTGGATTTTGTTGGTTGTCACTAAACAATAAATCATCTGTGTGTCCTCCATATGCAGGTGGTGGGAGTAGTGAGCCTTGTCTGGGCGCAAATGCAGCTTCTCTATGATTAGCTAAAAAAAAAAGACAATGAATGAAGACGAAACATAAAAATAACAGCTTTCTTACCAGCAGAAAACAAGAAATCTTCGTGTCCAAAGTTTACAGAAACACTACAAGGGCCAATAGATCCAATGATGGGAAACACAGGATATTTGAAACCAATTGATGCTTTGCCTAGGTTTTGTCCATTTCGAGTAAAAAACACAGTACCACTATGACATAGATAGCCTACGCCTATCACATCACCTTCCTTAATTTGTGGCCCATAAGCTCTTCCATAAACTGGGTCACTGGCAAATAGTGAACCTGTGTTTGAATGATATGCAATTGAGTGCCGATGCCATCCTACACACACAAAAAGAAAGGATTAGGAAAGGTTTATTAAAGAAGAAACTCTTAGCTTTTTTTTTTCTGTACCTGGTAATCTCCATCGTGGATAAGGATTTGTTGCCAGACCAATAGCAAGTCTGTCTTGATCATTCAGTTGTAATACCTTAACTTCCCAATAACTAAACTCTTGTATGGGAACAGGGAAGTTTGTAGAGATATTACCTTGGCCTTGACAAAAAACAATGCTATGAGGATCATCATCTACAACAGCCGCGTTGCTTTCTTCTTCTGAATCTGACGTTGTTGCTGTCTCTACAAACTTCCATGCATAAACTCCTTTGTCTATCACATCTGGGTACTTTGTAACGTCAATATATTGTGTTGTGTTGGGTGGGTATTTTGACTGCCAATCTTTGAGTCTAGTCTTTAGCTTGATGTGTCTCTGATATCATGTTTGACCCTTGAACTTACTTGAGACAGCTCGTAAAGTATCTTCGTCTATTGTGTCTAAGGGTGTCATGACTGATCTAAGTGGTTGCCATTCAACGTCTTGAGTCTGTGAGGACTGTTGCTGATGAGCAGCGAGTGCCTTCTTTTTCATTCGTTTTAGCAGTCGAAAGCCCAGGCACGCTGAAAGTGAAAATAACAAAAATAGACAAATTATAATGACAGCATAGAAACTTTCCCCACTGTTTGGCATGATATTATATAATATAGTGTATCTCTAGAGCACAGACTACAAGAGAAAGTAAAAAAGAGAGAAAAGGTATACAAATGTGTGTGTGCAACAATAAAGAAGAAGAGGAAAAAAAAATATATGAGAGAAAGAGCTTTTTACTACTTTTTTTGTTGAATGTAACACAAACGCCGACAACTGACTTTCTTTCAGTGTGTCTCCTTTACTTTACTTTATAAAAGGAGTAGAGGGAGTGTGTGTGTATAAACCAGAAAAAAAAGGCCACTCTGTACTACATGTTGTAAAGAAATATTTTCTTTAAGAAAAAGGAACAAACGAACAATGAATATCGCTTTTGCTTACGAAAAAAAAGTAAACAAACAAGATTGAAGGACAAATGATCTTCATAATTAACCAGTTATGGCAATAAAGATGTCGCAACTTGGAATTTTTAGCACTAAAAATGTATATTTTTTCCATAGAAATTAAAGTTATTGATGATGATGATCAAGTGGGAATAGAAAAGCTGAATGTGACGACAAAAGCAAGTATAGGTGCTAATCCTTGTATTTCTTCTTTCTTTCATTCTTAATGGACTACATATCATCCAATCATTAGCTCTATGGATGGTGCTATTCCATATATAATATGAGACTTGTGTAGATAAGAACCCAGTCATTTTTACTTGCTTTCTTTTCAAGAGAGGGAGAAAACACATCAAATCTAGGCAGGCTGAAGTAAGCAGCCAACTCAACGTATGAAAGGAGGTATCTCAAAAAAAAATTGGAATGAGAAATTGACCTTAAATCCGTAGCTCGGTCGCTTTACATACCATAAGAATATACCATGGCTCTATAATCAAAACAATAAAATAACATAGCCTATGTGCACAAACAACTTTATGCCGTGCATCTATAGGTCATGGCTTAAGTCCCTCTTTTGAGAGCGAATTGGTGTGCTATCATTTTGTACCTGATAAAGAAAGCGGCCTCTTTTCAAAAACATACTAGCCTCTGATCCTAATTAATAAGACATAATCAATGCGCATCTACTGAATGAAGATAGACGGCAAACAAAAGAGAATGTAAGACTCTTAGTCTTGAATTAGTAAAGAAAGAAAAAAAAGGAACTCGCATTGTTTAGCTCTTGTGGCTTAATGCAAGGACTGGTTTTCATTTCCAGAAAGGTTTCCATTCTTATTTTGTCCTGCCACCTTCTCTTTTTTTTATATCCTCTCTTAAAAAACACATAAACTAACACATCGACACCATGGTCAGAACAAAAAAGAACAAGGACAACGGAAACGGAAACGCCACCAAATCTACGAAAGAAAAGGCAAAACCAGCTTTCACCTTGCCCAAGGTGAAGAAAATAGACGAGAGTGAAGAACCTGTCAAAAATGAAGAAAAGTATCTGCGTACAAATGCCTCAAAAGACACTAAAGTAAGCAAGGAAACTTCGTTATTGAAGATCTCGATCGAGAAAAGAGACGACTTACATGTTGCCGAATAGAAAATACCAGACAAAAAGTTGAAAGCCAAAATTATGCAACAAGAAAAGAACAGTCGTGATGCTGCTCGGGCAGCAGCTCGAGCTGAAATGCTCTTGCAAGAAGAAGCCGGTTTCTTGGAAGCAGAAGGGCTCGAAAAGACATTCAAGTTTAGACAAGATCAACTTACCTCTAGTTTTGATATCAACACAGTCAGCAAGGTAATATTTTACCTACTACCAAAGAGAGGAATGCATGTTCTAAATCTTGTTTATCTCTATAGATCTTTTCACTTGATCTACCAGAATTCGGTCCATATTCTATTGATTATACCCGTAATGGCCGTCATCTATTGCTTGGTGGTCATAAGGGTCATATTGCAGCCTTTGATTGGCAAACAGGCGGGCTTCATTTTGAAACACATGTCAACGAGACAGTGCGCGATGTGACGTTAGTAACTTTATAAGGAGTAAATTTTGCAACCACAAACTGACTTTTCTTTATGGTTAGATGGCTTCACAACGAAACATTATTGGCAGTGGCACAGAAAAAATATGTATACATCTATGATAAAACTGGCCTCGAAATTCATCGTCTTAAGAGTCATATGTATGTAGATCAACTAGAGTTCCTTCCCTATCACTATCTGTTGGCAACCATCGGTACCAATGGCTATTTGAAATACCAAGATACCTCTACTGGTGAATTGGTCGCTGAAAGACGTACCAAGCTTGGACCATGCAATACCATGACACAAAACCGTTACAATGCAGTTATTCATTTAGGTCATCAAAACGGCACAGTAACACTTTGGTCGCCCTCCATGCCTGCACCTCTTGTCAAGATGCAATGTCACCGCGGCCCTGTAAGATCAATTGCAGTTGATAAGGGTGGTCATTATATGGCTACATCAGGTACAGATGGACAATTGAAGATTTGGGATATCCGAAATTATGGATGTGTTCAAGAATACTTCACACCTCGTATAGCCACCAGCTTGAGCATTTCAGACACAGGATTGTTGAGTGTGGGTATGCATACACAAGTTCAAGTTTGGAAGGACGCATTCAGAGCAAAACAAGAGTCGCCTTATATGTCGCATTTGCAAGCTGGATCACCCATTCAGAATGTTCAGTTTGTTCCATTTGAAGATGTGTTGGGTATTGGCCATCAAAAGGGTGTTTCAAGCATCATTGTGCCTGGTGCAGGTGAAGCCAACTTTGATTCATTGGAAGCCAATCCCTTCCAGACCAAGAGACAAAGACAAGAGACTGAAGTGCATACCCTGTTGGATAAACTTCAACCTGATATGATTGTGTTGGATCCTACACAGATCGGTAAGATCAACAAGCTGACCAAGACTGAAATCTTAAAGAGACGTAAGGAAGAAGAGGACGCAAAGAACCCAGCTGTACAAGAAAAGGAAAGAAAGAGAATGAGAGGTAGAAACTCAGCATTGAAGCGTCATATGCGCAAGAAAGCCAAGAATGTAGTGGATCATAAGACGGTAAGAAAGAAAGAAAGAGGAAAAGAAAGCCTATACTGACTAATATTTTCTTTAAACAAAAGGCTGAATTTGAAGAAAAGCTTGCAGTACAAGAGGCTAATAAGATGAAAGAAAGAAACAAAGACAAACCATTTACTACACTTGACATCTTCCAATAATCAATTTGTTATTATTAATAAACTACATAAGTATGCATTCACCACCGAGACAACATAAAGCTCCGTCATTGTCCTCGAATCGATCATCTGCGTCTTGCTTTTCTTGATTGACTCTTTTTATAGCTTGTACTATACCATGAAATGTTTCATCAATCCTGATTCTTTCTTTGGCTGATGTTTCCAGAAACTCACACCCATATTGATTAGCTAGTGCTTTACCAACTATTTGTATATAAAATAAAGTAGGTGTGCGTGTTAGGGTTCCTCCTTTTTTTTGGGGTTCATGTTTAACACTTGCTATGTATAGGCACCTGTCGATCTTGTTCCATGTCGCACTTGTTGCCTACTAAGATCACTGGTAATAAATCTACATCTTTTACGCGGACAATTTGCTCAACCAATTTCTGTATTTGTTCAAAAGATCGAAAGGAAGTAATATCATACACTAGCACAAATCCTTCCCCGTTGCGCATATATTGTTCTCGCATAGCACTAATGATATCAATCTAAGCAAAAGACGATGCATTCAAGGGTCTCTTTAGTTACCTATATTCTTCTTGTCCAGCAGTATCAAGTATGTCTAGCATAGCACATTCACCATCAATCACACATTGTTTTCGATATGAATCTAATCCAGATTGAGTTAAGATGATGCTAATAAACAGTAAATGCTTTCCCCTCTCTCCAAACCTTCAATTGTTGGATCATATTCGTCCACAAAATGAGATTTGAAAAACTGAATTGTGATAGCAGATTTACCAACACCTAGAAAATCTCTATAAGACTCTAGAGTAGAACAAAGTAAAACAAGCTTTACCTCCCTCTCCTATCATCACAATCTTATATCTACACAGAAGAATTAGACTTTATTTCTCATTGCATTTTTCTCGAATATACACACTCTCGAAAAATAGTTGCTACTTTGGACATATTATTTTACAACAGAAAGAGAAAGAAACATTTTCGAAAAAATAAAAAGAGAGAAGAAAGTTATGTTTTCTTTATCTCCTTTTTTTTTGAAAAAGACTTGACAAGTGCATCATTTCCAGATACAATGAATTGTAAGCTATTTTGTTAAGGAGTTTATATATCAAACACAACACAAAAAAAAGAGGGAGAAAGAGATAGGAATAAAAAAGAAGTTACAAAAAAAATAGGTGGTTTTTTAGGAGAAAAAAAAACCTAAAAAAGATCTAATCATACAAAATATACACAGAAAGAGTTTTTTTTTATGGAAAATCAAGTGCAGAATTATTGGTATCATTGGATGGAATCATCATTTCATTTGGGCCTTTGGAAGCAGATGTGCCAATCGCGCTATCTTGTGGATTAAAATGGTACATGGTCATCAGTTCTGTAGAAAAATTATCATTCACAAATTCATTGTTGATGAGCGAAGAAGGGTTTACGTTGGACAGAAAGGTATTTTGATAGGTATTCATCTTGCTCAGTACTTCGTCAAAAGAGATGTCTTCACCGAATGAAAACATGTTGGGTGTAAAATCATAGGGCTGCATAATGTCGTTTGTAGGCTGGTTGACAAGATCATTGTTACCTTGATTGGCCAGAGGTGCTGCATAGTAATTATCTGAGTGAGAAAAGGTATTTGTACTACTGACACTGCTGCTGCTGCTATGACTATTGGATTTGTTGGTGTTTGTGTATTGTGTTGGGATGAATGGATTACCCTGACCAGAAAAGGAAAACTGTCCGAAAGAAGAACCAGAAGTAGTAGAGGATGGTAGTTGAGCATCAAATGGAACAGGTTGCATAGCTTGTTGTTGATGTTGCTGTTGTTGCTGTTGATGATGATGATGTTGTTGTTGTTGTTGTTGTTGTGGTAGCCTTGCCTTTGATCTACTTATATTCGAAGAAGTTGGTGGTTGCATAGAAAGCTGAGGAGAAGGCATATGTTGGAACTCAGAAAAGGGTTTCTTTGGTTTCTGTTGTGGTAATTGTGGCTGTTTAGGCTTATGATTGCTAGATTCCACTGTCATGGCAGGAGAATCATGTGTAGCCTTGGCCTTTTTCTTCTTTCTGCTATTAGGATCTGCAGAATGTTGATGGTGTTTGATAACCAGTCGATTGGGCTGAGAGCCTGATGAATCAAGAGAAGTATTAAATGACATCAATGGTACACCATTACTTGCATCGCTGTTGGGTCGATCTTTACGTTTGTCGATTGCACCAGGCGAAAAGACTACTTGGGCCGCTGTGATCACCGGCTGTCGTAGATTCATTTGTTGGTGTAACTGTTGTTGTAACTTTATATCATCTTCACGCTCTTGAGCCAGCAAAAAGCGATCATTGTATTGTTCAACTAAGTCAACCAAGGCCTCATAGAGCATAGAAGAAGTATCTTTGGCTTGAGGCAATCTATTTAAAGTAGCTAAGCAGAGATTGAAATTCTTTTGGGCATTGTATTTTTCGGGGTTGGCATTGGTAGCATTCATAATATGAATACGCAAGGCCATGACAAGCGCATAAGCCATTAAAGGCGATTTAGAGTGATAGACAAGTTCAGCAGGATCTAGTTTACTGGCTAAATCTGTAATAATAATGGCAGCATATGAACAAATATCATAAGAAGGACGGTTGCTTGTGTTTCGCGTTGTCAAGACATCATTCACATAAGGCCGATGAAGTAAGATCAGATTGGCGTACAGAAACATTTTCTTTTGGAGACTGATACGTGTTGAAATGAGCGATTCATCCTTGAACGTATTGGGTAACTGTGATAGAGGTGACTCTGGCTCTTCTGATTCTTCTCCTTCTTTGACTGGACTGATAATATCCATCAGCCAAGAATCCACACTGACCAAGAAAGCGTTATGTCTCTAAATCGAAATGATTGGGTCAGTCCTAAAAAAGAAATACGGGGAAATTTTTTTGCTTTTTTTTTCGATTTTTAAAAAAAGGTTACCTTTACGGGTCCTTGTATAATAAAAGGAGGAGGCGGACAATAATTGAATTTGATGACACGGGCTGTCACTTTACTAAGAGAGATTAAGGAATTTAAGCCATCGATCCATTGTGTAGCATAATCATCGTCATTAGGCAATTTTGAGGGATAGGTCACATCTCTATTTGGAGAAAGCTAAAATTAGCTATTGTGTTATCTGTTATGATTAAAGCCTTGAACTTACAGTACTTTTTCTTCAGTAGCTGAAGGTCGTCCATAAGTCATACTGACGGTACAGTCTGCAATGTAAGCAAGCCAAAATGTGCGAATGCAGAGTTGTCCAAATGAATCAGATTCTTTTGATATGAATGAACGATGAATACCGAGATCAAGAGCCATTCTAAAGGCATCACCAGCCCATAACCAAGTTTTGGTTAGATCTCGATGCCTCTTTTCTTGCTCGAGATGATTGGTCATGATCACCAATGCTAACACTGTACTGATACGAGGCTTGTCTTTATAGTAATGAACTAAGGCAGAGGCATAATCAAGACAAGCTATGCCTAGATCATGAAAGGTGAATTGCTTGTCTTCAGTGTATTGACGATTCGATTCCACATGAGCAGCACGTCCGAACAAGGCAAAAAAGAAGAGAGGCGAAAGGTAACTACTGCTTTTCTTTTGAACAAGATCTAGCTGCTCAAGCATATCTGCCTTATTGATGATAGGGTAAAAAGGGTTGAGGTTATCATAATAGACATCAATCAGATAACGCTGATCGGCTGAGCTGATGTTAGGTGCAATGGGAGGAAGTGGTAAAGTGCTGAATGTGGGGTATTGGTCTTCTTTAATGATGACGGGTGGTTGACTTTGAGCTCGAAGGTATCCACAGAAGGATGTTTCACCAGTATAATGACCACTGTGTAATAAACCCGGTTTACGGAACACAGTGGTGGATGGTATGCTTTCACTGTTGGTGTTGGTTACTATCATTTCAGACGAATGCGATGCTTCTTCTGTTGAAGCAAAATGTTGATGATGGTGTTCGCACTGACAGTTTGCTCTGGTGCAAGGTTCGTGAGGAAGTGCATTAATGTCACAGCGAATTTTCTTTTTTTTACAGACATCGCATGCTTTGTTGTTAGGTTTCAGCCTGCGTTTTTCTGTCTGGCCTGATTGTTCTGGATAACAGAATTTGAACTCCACATCCGGTGTATTGGGACTTCTTTGTGATTTCAAAATATCAATCGCTGTACTCTTTAGGCTGGTCAGAGAAGGAAAAGGTAAAGGCGGAGGTTCCTCATACATTAGTAATACAAGAGTTAAAAAAAGAAGAAGAAGAGAAAAAAAGAAAAATTAAAAAAGAAACACAGAAAAGAGAGAAATAAGGGCGTACTACTTTTATCAGGCTCAACAAGATGTAGTACAGGAACAAAATAAAATAGGACACAAAAGAAACGTTATGAGCGCGCTATTGTGGTCTCTTTTTCTTGCAAATAAACTAGTATGTAATATTTTTAATTTTCTTAAATGGTAAATCTATTTTCACTTGTCTTAGCAGCAGAGTCACCGTGGGGTGTAAATTCTACAGTTAAGCTACTTTGAAGGTTAAGGAATTCTTTCAATTGACGACTATAAATAAAGAGAGAAAATTTTAGCAAGTCAGCTTTAGATGAACAGCATAAAAGTTTTCTTTTTCTTTACCCAATTGTTTCAATCTTTTCATTCTTTTCGGAGCTCTTGATCCAGAGAGCAACTCTGTAAAACACCTTACGGACAGAAACAACAGCACCACAGATTTCATCCTCATATTCGAATTGTTCACCCAACATAGCAAGAATCTATTATGGTAATAAGTATAAAGAGGGAGGGGGAATGCAAATCAATCATGCTTACCAAGTTGAGCCAATAATCATTAATGGCTTCACCAGTTCTGTTTCGAGGGAATTGGATACTGAATTTACCACCGTTAGCATTGGCAGCATCTTCCCATTCAGGACGAATGCCTTTCTTGAATACATGATAATTTGAGCTAACTTCGAGGTGGTTGACTTTAACGATGTTGTTATGAACTCTAAGAGTAGCAACATGTATGAGATTAATGGCCTGTTTTGCCTATCCTTCCTTTCAATCTATCCTTCTCTCTCTCTCTCTCTCTCTTTTTTCTTTACCCCCAAAAGTCTTCAACAGTGTCCACGTTGACAATTTCTTTCAAGTTTTGAGACCAAGAGGCAGCACTGGCCTTCTTACCGGGATTGTCAAACCATAAAGTCCAGGTGTTTTGGAGAGGGTGCTTTACGTTGTAGTTCTTAGGATCGTGAAAGACTGTCTTGATAGGCTCATCTACACTAGGCTCATCAACAACAGGGCGTGTTTCTTGTTCAGTCATTTTTTTTTAAGTAAGAGAGGAAAAAAAAAGTAATTTATAAGGTGTACAAAGCTTTTTTTTTTTTTGAGATTAGACAGAGGTGACGCAACTTATTTTTTTTTCTCCATACTTTACTTTTTCTTGTATATGATATTTACAAAAAACTAAGTTATATAAGTTCCTTATAATAAATAAAGAAAAATAGTTATGTACACAGCAAAAAAAAAAAAGAATATTTAAAATAAAAAAAGCTGAATTTGCGCATCCAATTGTATAGAACACACACTCATACAAGAAATTTTTTTTTAGAGCCACAAAGGCTAAGTTGATTAAATGCTTGAGAGTCAAGTCACAATTACGATTTTAAGTTTCTGTCTTGGTATAAAGAAGGAAAATATAAAGGTCATGGTTAGAGAGTCTACTTGGAAGAAAGACAGTGGATGATATGCAATGTCTTGTCAAACAACAAATTTTCATGTGGTTCAATAGATAGCAAAGACAAAAGACCAGCAGAACAATAGAGAAAGAGGAGTGTCATCAAAAGTGAGCTTCCAAGAGCATGCTAAAGATAAAGAAGGATAAAGCCCAATGACGACTGTTGCATCCTGCATGGGGGACAATCAATTCAGAGAAAGAAAAGTTGAATGAGAAGGCTGTGTTGCAAACTAGAAGATTGTCTGGTCGACAAGTTTATAAACTCAACAAAGACGAATGGAGTATTAGTCTGATTGCCACTTCTGCAGCTTGAAACCTGTAGGCTCAAGTAGGAAAGAAGGTTGAGATACCAAGAGAAAGCCAGTAATGTAATGTTTTATGAGTGAGAACTATATAATACAAAAGGCAAAACCCTATTGAGTAGGTATTGAGAAACCTTCAAAAGATATTCTGTTGTTTGCGGGTCATATAAAGAGATACGAAGACTGGTCAAGCAGAAGAGAACAAGAAGAAAGAGATGGGCTGATTACTAAAGCAAGCTCTTGCTGTTTAGTCAGTAAACAACCTTGAGTGCTTCTTATGAATGTGGTGCAAAAAGATTATTATGGACACAACTTTGTATGCCACAAATCTTACTCACGAACTGCAATGACTTTTCCCTAACAATCAGTCGTATCTTTTAGCAGACAATACTGCTTTTCATGAAAATTACCTTTCTCCAAGATGCGAGCTTTATTTGGTGGACAAAAAGCTGGATGAGTTGATTACACCCTTTGGTAGGTTTGACTTTAGATATATATGCTACAACATGGCACTTTCTTGAGTATTTGCATTGTTTTGTAAGACAATTTCGTTTATACTTTTCTAGTAATTAGAAATGGTGAAAGATCTGACATAATCTGACCATCCATCAAACTGCCCTATATCTGACACCAAGCGCACATAGTTTATCTCAAGTAGAACATGCACGTAAAAGGTACTTCTGCTGATGACACCTACTTCAGAAAAGAGCAGTGCGTAGATATTGCGGTAACCAAATATGTCAGAAAAAGAAAAGCATGAAGAATGCACCTAGACAATAGCAAGCATATGTAGTCTGTGCGCAAGTTCAACTGCCAAGAATTCACAGCCTAACCAGCTGGTTGCAAATTTAGCAAGAAAGAGTTAGTTTTGGAGATAAGCTGAGGTGTTTCCTGATACGTATATTGAGAATTGAAAGCGTTCTCTCTCTCCTTCAACCGTCTTTGCAATTATGACAGTCGAAAGCACAAGAAGAGAAAGAATTGCATTGTGGGTATTGGATAATGTTATCCAAACCAAGAAACTCAAACGTAAAAAAAAACAAAACATGTGAATCCAAACAATGATCAAGTTAGTTGCTTTAGCCAAAACCAAGTCAACAAGCTCTTTGACCAAAGTCTGATGAAGGTTAAGGTTACAGAGCCTAGTTCAATGATGAAGATCGGCTCAGATAGGTCAAAAGTTAGAAACCTTCTTTCTTATAACAAAACCATTTGCTTTGCAAGTCTGTTTCAAGGGAGCTTCCTGTCACTGAAAGCATTCCCTCAGTCACCTTCCAAAGTAATAAGAAAAACTAAATAATAAAGTTAATGCTGATGCTATTGATTATTGGTCCCAGTTTCTTGGAATTTTTTAAGCAATAAATAACGCTTTCGATAAGGCCATTAATTGTCATTCTCAAAGCCAATAAAGTGTCTTCTTTGCTCCTCGCTTCTCTCATTTGTCTGTCTGTTCCATCCCCTTAAAACTACTAGCACTCACTTTGGCACCATAGACCTTGATTCTAAATCAAGACCAAGATGATCGCTTATTTTCCTCTAATTGTTAGACACATTGCTTTACTAATCGATAAATGCAATCAGGCAAGTTTCCTTTAGGTACACCGACAATTACTTTTAGATACCAAAACAATGGAACACCATTATCTGCAACAGACTGATATCAATGCAGAATGTTGGTACATGGTAAATATATTTAGTCGAACCGCGCATAAAAGTCCGGTGCCACATTTACCGGACATTTGTTACCCAGTTGGAACATGTTCCTTACTGGCAACTATACATCAAAGTAATGCAAGCAGAACCATAGATCTACCTCTCTATCTGCGGTATGAAGGTACATAGCATCATCCACATCAACATGCAACATACAAACACGACGCCACGCTCTACAGATGGATTCGTACTTTCTTGAATGGATTATTGATACATATTACTTTTTTTTTTGTATATTATGGATATATAGTTGAACATTGCCAACCCAGCCACTGGCTGTCAAAAATTGATCGAAATCGAAGATGAACGTCGTCTGTAAGTTGTTGAATGGAACCTCTTGTTTTTTTTTAAGAGAACATCAGCTTACTTTATTTTTCTCCAATGTAGTCGTGGCTTCTACGATAAGCGCATGGCCCAAGAAGTTGCTGGTGATTTCCTCGGTGATGAATTCAAGGGTTACGTTTTCCGCATTACTGGTGGTAACGACAAGCAAGGTTTCCCCATGAAGCAAGGTGTCCTCTTGCCCCACCGTGTCAAGCTTTTGATGTCCAAGGGTCACTCTTGTTACCGTCCTCGCCGTACTGGTGAACGTAAGAGAAAGTCCGTCCGTGGTTGTATCGTCGGTTCTGACCTCTCTGTCTTGTCTCTCGTTGTTGTCAAGCAAGGTGAACAAGACATTGCTGGTTTGACTGATACCACTGTCCCCAAGCGTCTCGGTCCTAAGCGTGCTTCCAAGATCAGAAAGTTCTTCGTAAGTGAGAATTGTGTGTATGTGTGTGTCTATTGAACCTATAGGCTAATATATTTGATTGTCTAGAACTTGAGCAAGGAAGATGATGTCCGCAAGTACGTTATCCGTCGTGAAGTCCAACCCAAGGCTGAAGGCAAGAAGGCTTACACCAAGGCCCCCAAGATCCAACGTCTTGTCACTCCCCTTACTCTCCAACGTAAGAGACACAGACAAGCTCTTAAGCGCAGAAGAGCCGAAGCTTCTCGTGAAGCCGAAGCCGAATACAAGCAATTGCTTGCTAAGCGTGTTAAGGAATCCAAGCAAGAAAAGGCTGAACGTCGTCGTACTTCATCCATGCAAAAGTCTGCTTCTGCTTAAATTCATTAAGAAGATTAGATTTTTCTCCCTCTCTTTCTCATCCACCTTTCTCACATACAACTCTATTTCTCTATCACTTCATTAAAAGAAAAAAAAAAGAAGACAGGCCATGCTTTGAAATGTTATCTTGTTTTTGTATAGAAAAGAATATTTATGTCTTTGAATGTGTAAAAAGCAATTGATTTGAATTAAGGGAATACATTAGAGCATTGTGAGCATAACTTTATCTGATTTGATTTTCCAGTTGATAACTCAATGAGGCGCATACAAATAGAGTTGGGAGTAATGTGACAGATGGAGATTGATGTTGTGTTTCCTGAACATGCTTTTGTTTTTTCATTGATGCCTATTGTATGTTCTGCTGATTTACTATGGGCGAGTTAACAGAGAGAGAGAAAAGGATGTTATTTTATTATTCTATATCGAAACATGGTGTCCTCTCTCTTTTTAGTTATTAGCTGTACGATGATATATCTCTAGCTTGGTATTGATCATGTCAATCAATCGTGTTGCCTTGACTTTTAATAGGGAAAGCCCACTCACTTGAATAAAGTTAGAAAAAGAATCTATAAAATACAAATATTTTTTTTTTTACCTGGATCAATGGTACTGCTCCAATGGTGTTCTTCTTCTGTATCTGGCACAATACGATGAACCAAATCCTTATTTATATTTAATTGAGTAAATAAGTTGTGTAGTTGATTGAACCCTTTTTCAGCCTAACAATTATAATTTTTTTTTTTAGTCAATTCATTGTATAGATTTCCTTATTGATTGATACGTTACAAAATGATCCTTGTAGCCTATACGACAACTGAGAGAGGCCATGATATGTGCCACTAGACTGATTTGTTTCAGATCAAGTAATGTCAATTGACGTTGCTCGATAGATTGGAGGATATTTACAAGTGCTTGTTGTTGGTTTCGAACCCAAGTTTCCATCTGTATAAAACACATTTAGTCTATTGAAAATCATGATCTTTTTTTTTCTTCTTACGTTTAATAACACCTCATCATTTTGGCCTTGGTATGTACAGAGAAGGGTAGTCATTAATTGAAGTGTTGGCATGATTAATCGATGATATCTATTGTTTAACTCCTTGGTAGCTTCATCACCTGCTTCCACAAAGTCCTGTCGTTGTACCTTCATGTATTGGCACTCACTCAGCACTTCAACAATACGATGGTTACATAGCAGATCAGCACCTTTTAGATCTCTTGCTAGTCGAAGTAGAATGGAAGTTTTGGCTTCAAAAATATAAAGAGGCAATAAGGGAGCTATCATATAACACATCATCAGTTTAAAAACAGAATAGAGAGTTCATCATAATAGATAAAAACTCACCATCAATTTGTTCCAATAAGTTAGATAAAGGTTTATCATCAGCACGAATCATTTGAATGGCGGCCTGTAAGAAATTATGTCCTATGAGTTGAGACTGAATGACTTGACTACCAGCTCGAAGAGCTAAAGAATTCAGGGCGTCCAATGCTATATAGGCTGATGTCTTCCAAATAGTAGAACCATGGAATGCATCTTCGCGCAACGTATTAATCACATGAGCATGATTAGCCAAAACAGCGTCCAGGATGTGCTGTTCCAACTGTTGTGAAGCAGCATCTCGCTCATGTCGTGTCACATAGATCAAGAAACTGGTCAAGGTAAGATACATGTTACCACGAATCACCACAGTCGAACTCTCTTGAGAGATGCAAGTGATGATACCTCCAAGGATCAAACGTAACTTCTCTACAGGCAATTGGGATGTGCGTCTTGTGGACATGCTCTCTTTGAGCTTATTGACCAAATTAAGTATGATCTCACTCATGCTCTTCAACATAGGTTCATCGTAGCCCTGATGGTTGTTCTGAGAGAGCTTGAGTAAGAGCATAGTGAGCATCTCGTGAATGATTGTCTCGCGGGCCACATTAGGAAGCAGATCGAATCCTTCAATCACAGTGATATGAACAAGATCTTTCCAGGCACACAAACAGTGCAGCTTAGCATGAGCAATTTCTCGATGATGGTTGCTTGAGATGGCTTGAGCTAAAATCTGACCAATTTCGCTCTCGGCCACTGGATTGTCTTGCAACTGATAGGCCTGTTGATGTGCTTTGAGACGCTTGTAGATAGCACGGATATCATAGACGAGACAGCCACGCTCGTTTTGTATTTGGTGTTGGAAGAAATCAAGGCCGACAAAGAGTTGAGGATCAAATGATTCAGTGACAAGCTCAGTCATGCTGTCAAACCAGGTAAAATCAAGAGAGCTGATTAATTCTAGCATCTTTGCTAAAGGCTGTTGGTATCTGGAAGTATGGCGAGGGTTAGAGGATGAAGCAGGTGCTGGAGAAGATGAAAAGAGGTTGCCAGATTCCTTTCTTTGACCGTCCATGTGAGCGTCCATCATGTCGCTATCTTCAGAGGAAACGGTAGGCTTACGACCATACAGCAGTTCAAGCAGCTTGGCTGCCTCTTGCTTTTGTCCCATATGCATGGTTGTCTTGAATTCCAGTACGATGGTCTCGAGCAACCAAGCACGTTGATGTAATTTAGATCGTAAACGGAAGTAATCAGTCACTACGCGGGTACCGTCAGCAGAGGAAAGAGTGCCAGCAAAATGAGTAGCAGCACTCTTGTCCAAAGCAATTTCATCCTCAATACGAGGTGTCATGGCATCGAATTGTTTGTAAAAGAAGTTTTCTCGGTTACGCAAATAACGAAGGGTTGAAGTAGAAGTATATCGTTTGGAACAAAGACGATAGATTAACTCGTAGCATTTCTCAGCCAAGATAGGGTGTGTGTCGATCAAGAGCTTTGTTTGTTCAACATCATCTATCATGGCATCCTCTCCATTCAAGTGACCGGTTTGAGAGATACCTCGGCGCAAGAGCTCAAGGAGGGCGTGGAAACAGACAAGTCGAGGCTGATTATCTATTCTGTCTTGAACACGATCGATGGAAGCAACACCAGAGGAGTCGTAGCCAAGTAAAAATTCAACCAGTGAATTGCTACCGACCGTCTTGCGTTGCGTACTCTCTAGCAACAGATCCATGATAGCGAGACACATGGAGGTACTTGTGCTCATCTTGAATTCAACAGGATATTCATGGATATTACTGAGTGTCTCTTCCGCAAGCCAGAATGGAATACTGTTGAAATCGAAATCAAAATCATCATAGGTTGTGCTTTCAGCTATGTTCAATAAAAGTCGTTGGCTGAAACCATAGACGATACGTTCAGCCATATCGCTTGAGCTCAGAACAGATGTGATGCCAGAAGCAAGGTTACTGAATAAGTTGGCATAGGCTGTTTGAGACAAGGCTGTTTGATCTTGTGAGAGACCTGTTTCTTTGCTGTCATCGTTGGTGAGCTTATGGAGGATTCGAGTGGCCAGGTAACAGACTTGTTCACTTTCTTCATAGTTGACCAGCAGTGCCAGGCGAACCAAGATGGTATTTTGAAACAAGAAGAGCTGACTTAAGGGAGCAAGCGATGGCAAAGGCATAAAGGTATAGCCGGCCAACTGAAATTCAGAAGAAGCATTTTGCTTAGAGGTGCTTGCGATCTGAGGAACGACCACCTTCATCAGGGTATCTTGTCTGTCCAACAAGAAACTCAAGATACGCAACACACGAATCAAGCATTGACGATGGTAAGGCACGCCTATCGTGTCCTTTGTCTCCCTTTGAGCACATTCATCCATGATACGGAACAACTCATCAATCACACGGCCACCTGCCAAAATACGAGTCATGACTTGGAAGCCGGGATGAACGATGGTCTGAAGCAACTTGGATTCGGTTGTGAAGTTAGGCAAGGGACACTTGAGTTGGTCGCCTTGATAGTCTGAAAGATCAAGACAGGCAATACTGTTCTCAAACACCATCAGACATGCCTCTGTCAATTCCCAGCGTGCCTCTGCAAACAGATACTTTTGATCGCGAAGTGACAAAAAGATATGATCGATCACCAAATTGATGTAAGGAATCGAACCAGGTGACTTGCTGCCTTTGCCGAGATCAGAGGGCATGCTAGGCTCAACCTGGTTAAACCCAAACGCGATGGCCTCACGCTTGCTCTGTGTATGGATAGCTGTACCGATCAGACGAATGATGGCCAAGGTTTCTGTATAGACACGACTCTTTCTCTCCAACTCCAGTTCTTGAAGAATACCAGGCTTTTGATAGATCATGCGTTCTTGCGTAGGTCTGCGTTGAGAAATCAACATGGTACTGCCTTCCAAGATCTTCCATACTCTACGTGAAATCGTTCGACCCACCTGGTTGACACCACCGCCCCAGGACGAACAAAAGGCAGCCAGGACATCAAACAGGGCAGCACGAATATGAGTGGATGTAGGACGATTGAGGGCATGGATCAGGATGGGTTGGCATTGGAGGACTGGATCGGCCCAGAAGGCACATCGAGCTTCTTGAGAGTACTGTACACATTGTTTCAAGATCTCTAGGAACTTGAGAAGCAGGTATTCTTCAGGATTGGGAATGGAGGCAGTCACCTCTTCGGGCTTGTCTTTCAATTGACCTTCATAGTACTGAAGGGCAGCAAGGGGCTTTCCCCAAGAAAAGAGCATGCTGGAGGCCAAGACAGGCTCTGTACCGTTCTTGAAGAAATGAAACATCTGTAAGGCACATTGATCGCCTGTGGCAATGGATGCAAAGAAATCAAAGGCAGCACCGACAGTACCGACCACATGAATGTCCAACAGCCAACGCACAAAATGATGTAAGCGATTCTGAGTGCGATCCCAAAAGATGACGCCCTGATCGATACGACCACGAAAGACACTGGCCAAGAATTGCAAAAAGTACTGAAGATCTCTGCATGAGGCCTGATCTGAAGCAGGTGTAGTGGAATCTTCTTCTTTGTATTTCAACTTTTGCAGCCAATCAAACAAGACCTGAATGACCTCAAGAGCCAACTGTTGTAGCTGAAAGACAACAAACTCTTGGAAATCCGAGTGAATGTCTGCATTGATGTTGCGATAGTCTGATTTGTCGACCTGTTTGCCGTGCTCAGTATCCATGGATTTGACGACAGGTCGATCTGTGTCGATCTTGGCATTGGGCTGTTGAAAATAGAGCAGATAATCACTCATGAATCGAAAGACGTCCACCTCAAGTGCATGGTCCAACAGTTGCTGCATGACAGATTCACTTCTCATGTTGAATTGGGATCCAATGGTCTGATTGCGTCTGGTAGGGTGCATCAGATACAAGACCCATTGGAGTACAATGACAGCCTTGATAACAGGTACACGAGAGCCAGATGTCATGATACGCTGATGAAATTGATCTATAAACGACAGGTCTGTCTGTATCGAATGTGACAGTACAGATAACATGGTCATCAACATATAGGCTGTCGCAGGATCTGTCAGTTCTGCTTCTTCCAACATATAGAGCATGCTCAGTGTATCGTTTGTCTCGAATTTGAAAATAGAACTGATATGATAGATGATCTGTGCCAACACAATACGTTCCTCATTCAATCCACTCATACGGTACTCAGCTATCGATTCGCCTAACTTGCCACTGCCGGCTGCAGGCACTTGTCCAATGATGGTGCCTGTGTCCATGATGGCAGTGATCGACTGAGTCAGTTGGTTTAAGGTGTTGAGTAGTTTACTGACATAGGTCTCGTCTGATCCTTCCTTCAGCAAATCAGTCATGAATTGAGAACAGACAAACTGAACATCGCTGGGGATAGACGCGTCTTTGATTGACTTGAGAATCAAATCGAGACAGGCCAAAAGATAGCTGCGTTCTTGGTGATAGAGCAGAACGGCAGTATCGATAGGGTCGTTCTTGGTATAGTCAGCCTGAGCTGTTCCGTGTGTCAATAGGGTGGCTGCTACATATTCGTTGATGTTGAGTTGATCGGATAAAAAGAGTGCTTTGGTGACAAACTCTTGACTGACACTACGTAAAGTGCGTTGAATGTATGTTTTCTCTATATATAGAAATGTCAGTAAAGCAATAATAAGGTGATCCATTCTCCTTACTGCTATTGAGCATGGTGCGATGGGCTGGATTCTTGGGTTCATCATTGAGCAAATGAATGAATTTTTCTTTATTCAGTTGAAGGTGTTGATTGAGTGCATCAGCCGATAGTTTTGAAACTCGTGCTTGGTAGATTATGTCGTGTAAGCTTTGATTTTCTTGCACCCAAGTTGGGATGCTATACACAAGTGACATGACCCAAGTTATGTCTTGAAATAAAATAATAAAAAAATAATAATAACGAAAAACTGCACGCGTTGTAAAAAAAAAAAAAAAAAAAAAAAAAAAAAAAAAAGTTCTTTACGGAGTTTATTGTCTTTTAAGAATACCATCATCACTTTCATCTGTGGCTTACTTAGACAGAGAAAGAAGAAGAGTGAAATGTCAATCTCAGAGAAAGGCATGCATTGTATACTCAACCATAGTCAAAAAAAAAAAAAAAAAGAAAAAGGCTTAGTTTAGAGATGAAAGGTCATGATCAGACATCATTGGCAGGAAGTCATTGGTTGCTAGGGATCCAATAAGCGAAAGGAAGATCTCAGTTTGAAGTGGGGGGGGGGATAGTCCAAGTCTCAACTGCATATTTAATAGCATCGAGATCGAAAATTCCAGCTGACATCATGACCTTGCATTCAAATGGATAAATAAAGCCAGTTTCATCCTCCATTCCCCTATGTTGAGAGCACTCAAAGTCATGGATTTCTTCTAAATTAAATGCATATGTATTTCATGCAGCAAAAGAAAATGATGAGGGAATGTAAGCAAGTCTTTATGAAAGGCACTCTTTTCATTGTCTATCTATTGCATTGATGACACTCAGGTAGCCTTCAGATAGACTCCCAAATGAAGCTCACTGTCATACTCATAATCAAGTGGAATAGAAAACGCATTGACAATTACCGAAAATAGAAATAGGTTCGGATGAAAAAAAAAAAAAAGCACTGTCATTTCTGTTTCTGATCCAGAAGATTCTTCTTCTCTCCCCTTGATTTCTTTTTCTGGATAATAGACTATTTTCCTGTTGCTATGAGATTGATCTCATTGGCCAATATGGCGTTTATCGTTTTCTTTCTATCCGAAACAATTAAAAAAAAAAAAGAAAGTGGTTATCCATAGATACAAAATCCCTCTTTGCCTTCACCCTTCTGTCTTGTCAATAGTCTCTATGACCATCTTTCGTTAGATATAAACTGGTTGAGGCTTAGAAAGGAAGATAGGGATTGTGGCTAACCAAGTATGAATCTGTGTTCATGTAGAAATAAAAATAACTTTGATATCTATACAGGGAAACAAGCCAATCACCAACACTATCAATAGCATGCCTCAAGCAACTTATTTTCCAGAATTAAGAAATCAACGCGTCATTTTTCAGGAGAACTTCATTTGAGTGTTTAGAACTGAAATATCTTTTTGTATTTCTTCTTCTATCAGCCTCATCAAATGAAGGCTTTGTTTTACCTACTTTTGGCATTTAGAAAAGAAAATTCTCGGTAATACAACTTTGATTACCATATAAAGAATTCATCTTTTGAGCTCCATGATGAGAGAATGATTTCACTAGAGTGTTGTCTATTCTTAGTAACATCCATAAGGATTTCATGACATCAATCATACTCTTTTTACGCCCTTCGCATCATGTTACACTATCAATCAACTTGTCTAAATTTTCTGCTAAACTGGGCTTGAAAGGGCTTTTCTTTAGATAGCTAAGCCTATAGTATCAGATGATTCTCAAGGGCTTTTTTTTTTGTTGAATCGATTTATTTTAAGGCAAAATGATTCTAAAATTAAATTTGAGTAGATCCTATTGTTTATAAACACTCATTTTTCTTTCTTTTTTTCTTTCTCTTTCTCTTTCAAAAAAAAAATGTTCAAATTGACTTTGTTATACATCTTGATGTTGATTGGCTTGGTTGTAGCCTTGGATCAAAGACAGACTTGGAATAGAAGACCACGTCAATTTAGAATGCAAGTCTTCTCTCGACCAGACAATAGAGGAGAAGTACAGACATTACGAGCAACTAATGGAGGTGAGTCTGCTTTAGGCTATCCAATGACTATCTTTATTCACTCTACAGTAGCCACTACACCTTGTTGGAATTTAGCTTCTAAACGAGTGGGATCGTATGATGTCAATGATCCAATGATTAAAGTAACATTCTATAGAGTAAAGTAAATACCAATAGATTTTAAAAAAACACGCTCTAACCTATAAGTCTTATAGTCAACAGACTGTAAGGGTGCACCTTCAGCTATTTTTTATCAAGATCATTCATTCAATCGTAATCACGTGATGATCAAGGCTAAATCTGTGTCTGTGACTAAAGTAAAGCCTGTATTATTTAAAAAGCATTAATAGAACATACCCCCCTCTTGTATATATCCATTTTAATAAAAAAAAATATTAAAAAAATAAAACTGTACATAAATAAATAAAAAGTGGAGGGTATTAAGCATGGCCTACAGCAGCAGTAAGAGAGACAGAATGATGATGATAATGAGGTTGAGGATTGATCATGGTCGATTGTTGAGAATCAGAAATAGCATAGAGAAAGGCATCCAGTTGAGTGGCTGCTGCCTGTAATGAGAGTGTGGTATCGTTTGAGGCAACAACAGCAGAAGTACGTCGATGATGACGAAGGAGATGGTGAGCAGAGGCAGCCAATGCTTTACTGGATACATAATGTTCAGTCAGTTGAGGATCTCGATCAAGAGCCAGATAGAGTGTGGATCCCAATCCGTCCACTGTCACTGCCTCTAGATTACCACCCCAATGTTTAGCTAGGGATCTGGCCGATCGCCATCCACTCATGGCCACCCATTCCATCAGACTGGGATCCCCCAAGGTCTCATCGTTCACTTGATCACCACTGGTCTGTGAGAGAACAGAGCCACAGAGAGGAATGCCGATGAGATCACGAGGAATAGAAGGAACAAGATCTTCCTTTAACAGAGGTGCTGCTGCATCCAATCGAAAGCCTATACTGGTAGGACCCCCAAAGATACGTAAAGAGAGAGGTTGTTTGGCTTGAAATCGACGTTGAAACCAATTGAGCTGACTCTCTCTTTCTCGCCTCTGGACTACGTGTGCCTTAAGGGACAGAAGGGTAGATTCGTACAGGATACGGTGTAGCATATGGGGTAGATAGATAAATTGAGAGGGAGGTGGGCTATGTCGTTTGTTGATGGCTGTGTCTCTCTGGATCACAATGGCTGGTACATCCTTCCATGTTTTGGCAAATGTAGTTTGAGCATCCTTGACAGCCTGATGGGCTATTGTTTCAGGACAGATCAGTTGAGCATGGTTATTTTGATGTTCATCCCAGGAGAGACGTTGATCTACAAACAGAATCAGTCATAGTGAGGGGTATAATCATCAGGCTTACCTAACAAACAATGAATGCCTGAATGAATGGTATGGATATGATCTAATAAGGCAATTGACGTTGTAGTAGGTACAGACAATAATGCATATTTAAGGCGAATCAGATTCAAGGATTGTGTCTGACGTAGTTGAGTCAACACTTTAGCAAACCCTTTAGGTGATGTTTGTTTGAGTGAAGGGTGCAGTAGAGTGCAGATGGCACGAAGGTAATTATGAGCTACATTTCTGATGATAGGTGATTCCAATGATTCGTGTGAGAGAGTAGACAGCAATCTGAGTATGTGAGTGTATCGAACAGGCAGTTCATTGCATAAAAAGGCAGATGTGATGGCTATAGGTGGTTGACTTGAGACAAGTTAATTTATGGCTAGATAACTCATCTGTAGCATGCTTACTTGTTGCTAGGTTTCATCAGATGAGATAACTAGTATGAGATTAGATCAGCTTATTAAATTCTCCATACAATCATGAATTTACCGAAATACGGGTTTCTGGTGTAGCCCAGAATGAAGCCAACAATCGACGAGGTAGAACATGAATGATATGAGATTGAAGCATTTAGGTATAATACAGAGAAAAGTAATAAAAAAGGAAAAAAAAAGGTGTTGAATTTATAAGGCGTTGAAAATCAAACATACCTTTCATCTTGTTTCTTTTACTTCCATACAGAAGGACAAATCCCCTTACATCTCTCTCCTTTTTTTTTTTGCTTAGTCTCCTTTTCATTTGATGATGATAAAAGGTAATATTGCATCTGTCTTGTATGCTCTATTGTATCATAATAACTACATTGTCAATCTATAAATTGGACTTTGATAAAGTTTAAAATAAAATATGTAACAAGTATGTATTTTCCCCGCAAAAAAGATAACCACCCCCCTGATTTGATTGAAATCAAAAAAGCAGTTCTTTATCAAATCCATCTAAATTATTATTATGTCTTGGCGTTTTCTTAGAAATCCATTATGCAAGAAAAGGGAAATTTATTTTTTTTTGTATATATAGAGTTTCTTTTCCATCGTAGTTTATTCACATATTTACATATAAAGAGATTACATAATATTATAAAAAAAGGCATAAACATTGAAAACATAAGACATAAATTAAGCCATAGAAGATGAAAAACTGGCTGGATAGACTGTTGAATGTGAATAGTGTAATGGATAAGCATTAAATGAAGGATTGGCCATAGGTTTCTGAATGATGGTTGTGTTGTATTGTGGACAATCTTTGTGAGTAATAAGCAGTGTTTTGAGATCCATGATTTCCTTTCTGAGTGCTTCTGCTTCCATCTGAAGTTGTTCATTATCATTTGTCAGGAATTCAACTCGAGCCTGAAGATTGTTTAACCATTGCTTCTTTCTCTGTCTACATTTCAAGGCAGCTTTTTTTATTTTTGATAAGTAAACATAACATGTCTATTTTATCATTTTCTTACCCAATCGATTTCTCTCTAAAAAGTTCTTTCTCTTTTCTTCATCTTCAGGTAATTTAGTTGATTTGGATCGCTTCTTTTGATTGGCTGATTTACGTTGTTGTTGTTGTGTATACTATATAATCTGATTAAATCTATCTGTTCAAATAGGAATTATTCTCACTTTACTTGATAATGAGGATCATCACTACTGTCACTGGTCATTTGATTATCAGATACAGATGAATAGGAATCTATTGAATGATGAGAGAATGAACTGATAGATAAGATCAAATATACCTTGTGGATCATAGCGAAATGTAAGAGGTGACCATTTCTCCATAGGGTCATCTATGTATTTAGGAATGGCTGAGAAGCTCTGTTCAAATGGGTTGGGTTCTTGTTCTATTGCCATGCTTAGTTTCTCATCATCTATACTATAGAATTTGCTTGTTACCTCGATGAGGATGACTTGACATAGTGTATAATCAAAAAAAAAAAAGAAGAAAAAAAAATATATAAAAAGAAAACACAAGTTGAATTATTTTTGTTCTCGAATCTTTTTTTATCATTACATCATTCTCAGCTAAAAAAAGTAAGGTGATACCTTCTTTCTTCTTCTGTGGTCCCTGAATTTGATACATGGTAACATAATGATGACGAAGTTTGTAATTTTTTATTTTGCAAATTTCTTACCGAGTTTCTGGGTTTTGTAGGGTTTCCAAGTGTATGATTACACTCTAGCTTTGTACAGACTTTTTCTTTCTTTCTTTCTTACTATTCTATTCTTTTGTAATCTTAATATTAGTAAAGTGTTGTTATATGGACTAAGGGGGAATGTACATCTAGAGAAAATATTATCGAGATCGATTTTCTTTGAATTGAAAAGAAACCGATGAAAGTGACTGTCAGGTGGTTTCGAAGCCCATGTAATATTACGGCGAATGACTCTCTCTTTTTTTTTTTAAGGTTATTCCTTCATGCAAATATCAAATCTACCATGATTTTCTTTGTATGACAGGGACAAGTTTCCAAATATAGTTATTTTGAAATCTAGCGAAATCAAGATAATATTCATCCAGAAGGGCTTACATCAAATTATTCAGACTATGTCACTCAGATAGTAAGGTGACACACACACACATGAGTAGCATAATACTTCGATAGAATAAGCCTATGTGCAAATGAAATACAATCTATTGAGTTGCACTTCTTAAAACACGTATGCTTAGGATGACATCGGAAAGGTTAAGGGTTACTCTTTACAATAGATAGAACACTTTTCTGGCTTTAGACTCATGAATAGTATTATCCACTGCTGCATGATGGATTAACCGAGTGTTCATTGTAGGCTCTATCTGGACAAGGTTAGATCATATTTCAACTTCCAATGCCATGCCATTTCTCTCCAAGATATAGTCAACTATTTTCCTTTTGTCCCGAAACAAAAAAGATAAATCTGCCTTATACAAGATATAGTGTGTCTAGGTTTTTTTATTATTATTATTAAATGCTCTTGTATACAGTATAAAGAGTGTGTTTATCAAGGACTTTTCTTAAGAATCATGTCAGCTTGATTATTAGAAATATACCCAGAAGCATGCAACCTGGTCACAGAGATTCTAATGGTGTCAGAGAGTCGCTTCTTTCACCAACATATTCAACCATGGGCTAGTATCTGTTGAACACCATGAGGCATAGAACCAACGAAGGCGGCAGAGAGACTATTTCCAGAGATCACTCTAGTACCAATTCCTCGGTTTGTCTTTTTTTTATATGACTATAAATAGCTATACTTTGCCCAGGTATACTCGATTTACTCAACAGACAAAAGGCCTTTTCATCTCTTTTCCTTCTTGATTTTCTTCCCAAGAATTTCAATTGAACATAGCATCAAATCCCACCACCTTGTCATGATCAACTCAACAAGCAGATCCTTACCATGTTGACAGATAGAACATAAACAACTTGGTATTTCCAGAGAAGCTTTGATCATGATCATTGGATTCTGGCTGTGCTTTTGTATGGACTTCTTTCAACAACTTGAAAATGCCTTTTAAGAAAGTATTTTTTTTTCTCTCTACTTTGACATTGTCAGCAAAGAAAGCAATTGGCATTTTTATGACTATAAAATGAATATGTCTCAAAAGAGTATTGGTGATAGTTCCATACTTTTTTTTTTTGAAGGATCAGGAGATTGCTACACAATATCATTTGTAAATGCACTTGTTTCTCCGATCTCGGTTGTCTGTTTGGGGGGGAGAACTGGAATGAATGATTTCCCTTTCGTCTAGAAGCATCATGTGCTAATAAAGGACCTCCATACAAAAGTACGAATATATGTACTTGTAAGTACATAACTGACATAGTGTCTTGCGATATCGTTTCTCTTTCTAAATACAAGTACTGAAGGCGATGTAGTTCAAGCAATACTTTTTGAAAGTACTCAGAACCAACAGGGTCTTGGTTTCAGTAAGTCAGTGAGAGTTATAAAGACACTACCTTGGCGACTCAAAAGGGAAGAGGATGTCACCTGGAGTTCTAAAGGAATTTGCTTGGCAATAGAGCCATTGACTGTCTGGTCACATCGAGAAGAAATAGATTGATATCTTGTTGTCCTAAGAACACACTGTGGTCTAGATTTCTCCAAGAAATATTGCTTTCAGGGTTGAGCTTAAAGACTTTAATTTATAAAAAAAATATATCAATTGATGCCTTACAAAAACAATGATTGTTTGTTTGAGTATAGTAGAAGGAGGCACCAAGTATCATCATCACTGGCACTTTAATTGTCGTCTTCACAAGCAAAGGAAAAATGATACCCTTCAAAAGGGGGGGGGACAGCAGTTCTATTCATATTCGATTGAAAGAAAAAGATTCGTCCAAAATGCTTGTTCGAGGTTTGGATCAGATAGCAGCACAAGTGAAGCTTCAATTGGGACTAACCTCAATACTGCTATCTTTAGATGATATAAATTGACTCTGAAAAATATCGCCTAAAATTATAAATCATTCTCATGATGATTCTTGAAATAAACCTTTTACTTCTCTTACAAACACAAACATTTAAAGATATGAAAGACACAGAAAACAAGCGCAAGTTTAGCAGTTACACTCAAGTCACTGACAAGATGAGTTGGGGGGTGTTTATTAGTTGAATAAGGAAAGACGCAATAACATCACCATCGGAAAGAAGGTTGGGTTAGCTAGAGAGGCTATAAGAGATGTTGTGAAGACTAACAAATACGCCTCTCCCTCGCAAGTCCACCGGCAGACCCCAAACTCTAAGAGTTTAAGACAACTCAAAAGTGCTGTAGCTCGCAATCTATTTATGAGCGTCCAATAAGCAACAAAGGAATTGAAACGTAGCAACATCAATGTATGTAGAGACACCATTGTGTTCTATCTTCGCAATCTTGAGTTCAAATCGTATTGCACAGCACACCCAAACCAGCTTTAACGAACACTTACCAAAGAAATTGTTTGGAATGGGCAAAGGAACATTTGTATTGGACGTCAGATCCATGGGCTGGAAGTCATCTGGTTCGATGAATCTAGATATTCAGTTCAAGGAGCTGATGTTGGTTACCAGAATTCTTCTTCGTGTTGATGAGTAATACAAGGAGGAACTCATGGTGCCCAATACAAAGTTAGATAAAGAAGGGAGTGATAGTTTGGGGCTATTTTTGGAAAGGTGGTGTTAGTATTCTCTTGTTGATGGAAACGGGCCAAATACATTGAAGTTTTATCCAACCTAGGCTCATGAAATTGCAGTCCCAGCATGATAGATGCTTCATCTTTTAAGGAGATGGAGCTACATGTCATACTAGAGCTCTGGCATGTAATGGAAATCATCAATCTATGTATATACATATGACTTTTTCTCAATAGCAATCCATTCTTTTTGAAGACTTATCATGCGCACGACATACTGTATGTTCATAATGATCTGTAAGCGCATTCAGTTTCATCACATAATAACAACTGTCAAGTATTCTGTCTATGACTAACTCATTCTCTAACTGTTTCAAATCGGTTCTGTTCTACTTGGCTATTCTACTACTATACAGTTCTTGTTTGAGCTCTACATGGCTATCTCTGCCTTTTGCTCGTGAGACCTTTGCATTGTCTGTATAGTTACATCCTGACTTGCCATACTCTACATTTCTTTCTTTTGTGACTTTAACTGAGGTGTCTAGTCAGCGTCTATGTCAGGACTATGGGACAACGAAGGAAAACAGGTTGTCTAAAAGAGACTGTCAATCACACAAGTTATATGACTGGATCTCCTTGATCATCTAAGAAACCAGCATCTCTCGCAAGTTCTAAGGTACGACTTTATCAAGCTGAGTTTAGCTCTGTTGTATTTTCATGCAACATTATAGGCTGCATTGATAGCTTCAACTTTCAGAAACCAAATGGGGGGGGGTACATGAGCCATATTGATAACTGACGTAGGATGCCTATGGGTGGCTTTTTAGTAAACAAAAGGATCATATGAAGGTTTCGTCACTTTGGTTGATTTTTCTGATTGGTTGATCCATGATCAACTGACTTTATCTCCTTGATGTTGATAAATACACGCCCTTGGTCTTTTCCCTCTTTTTCTTTTTTCTTTTCACTTCATATCTCTCTTTTCTCAAGACAAGGTCGAGACAAACTAAAAGCTAAGTATTACTTCTTTTTTAATATTGGTGATGTACAATAAGTAAAAGATATGCGTGCTTGTGCGTGCGTGTCTGAAGGGCATGTTATATTCTTCTTTACTGTCTGATTGATGTCTCTTTGACGCGCTCGCTGAATAAACTTTGGCTTGAAGTGTGTCTTTAAAGGATATCTCACAGTATTGAATTTAAATGAAAATGAAATGGAGCTCCATGTAGCTCACATTCAGCATTTCATTCATTCAGCGGATGCGTTTGAATGGTGCCTAGTCTATACTTTGTAAAATTTTGTGATTGTATCAGTACTTTTTAGTACTTTCTTTAAAGATAACACTACGTTCACTCAGATGAGTAGACATAGTGTTATCCTTCTTTATCTTTACTTTTTTTATTATTACTTGAACCCGATTCATCTATTACTACTACTCTTGCTCTATTTGGTACGCGTTTTAGATTACCAAGCCAAGCCAAAAAATTGCAAACAATCTATTACAAGCCAACTTTTTTTTAAAAAAAAACTGCTTTTCTATCGCTTGCTTCTCGATCCATTATCCCTTGGTCTGCTTTACTCTCATACATACGCGTCTCACTGAATTGGGTTCACTTTACTTCAAGAAGAAAAAAAGAAATTGGCCACTTGCTGCTGTCTGCCATTTACGAAATATCACTCTCAAGGCTTACCTAAACTCTCTGTCAAGCTAGATATCTCATTATATAATCACAGAAACATGTTATCTAGTCAGATATAAACCAAAGAAAGAATAAAAACTCATTTCTACATCCATCTACATATGATTTGTCTATAGACTAAAAAGTCGCATATGTTCCCTTGTTGAATCAACCCGAAATGCATGATTACTTTAAACACTAAGATACTCTTTAACATAAATCAACTGGTGTCGCATTTCATTATGATACGTCTTAACAGAGGAGATATTTAGATCCTTTCACATGGAATAGCTTATGACCCTTTTTGTATATTATAGCTAACGGATCCCACTTTAATCTTATAAAGCCTATATCACCTGTTTAACCACCTAGTGGAATGTCAATTTCGCGCCAAAAAAGCTCTCTACTATATCACCTCACATCGTGATACCTCCAAAACATTGATCAATAGGACACATAAAAATCGCTACTTCACCTAATGGTTCATGAAGGGGGGTTTTGATTTCTGGCCTTCTCAAAGTCCAGATTTAAATCCCATTGAACACTTGTGGTTCTCGAAAAGAGAATGAAGAATGTCAGATCTGGTATCAATAATATCAAAGAATTGAGAGATGAGCTGTTGGATCAGACTGGTAGTGATCTGTTAAATTGTTTGATCGACAACATGCACGATAGATGCCAAGCAGGTATAGTAGCAAATGGTGGTCCTATTAAATATTAATTTCATTTATAATATCAAAACAGACCATCTAACATGATAGTGATAAAGAGACGATGACATTCTGATGATATTTGAATACCTTAGATGCCTCTTTATAACGATGTCTTTATTACTGAGGTCTAAAAGCAAAAACAATGACAAAGTATTTTTTGAGGCTAGTGTATTTTTGGCAAGGTGCGTTGCTGTAGCAGAATGGAATGCCAGCAGCAGATACTTGGACAATTTGGCAAAAATGTATCAAGGCATATCTTATATCCTCATTTCTCACGTTGAATCAATGCGTACCATTTGATATTAAAGTTTGACTTAAACTATTCATGACATATGCACTACTGCTTATAGTTATCATGTGCAGCAGTGAACTGCAAACTAGGATTGATAACACAACGTCTATTAGTCTTGATTCTCCTATTCTTACTCGATCTGAAATTTGAGCCTATTATCAGGATGATTTAAAACTAAATGCTCTATCTTTTTTCTCTTTGTCTTTAAGTATTCCATTCATCGATTTCTACCATTGAAAATGTCAGAATCAAACGTCATTTTCCATAATAGAATATTAAAGGAAGTTAAGTGATATTTCAAATGAGATAAAGAGACTTGCAACAAAAATAAAGAACTTGAAAGATCAGTCAAATGTCATGAACTTCAAGACATGAAAGGACATGTCTCTGCCATACCTTGTCCTACAAAAGTTAGCAAGGTGTCCGGCAATTTAGGTAAGAGAAAGCCTATTGCAGATGATATCGTAAATGCGTCAACTGAGCTTATTATCAGTGTTCTAATTGACGAAACACATAGCTCTATGCTCAAACATAGCACAGCTAAAAGTGATGAAGTGATCAAAACTTGATAGAACAACAAGCCGCCCACTTGGGAACATGTTCCTACGTCAACAAGAGCCATAATGTACAATTAAAGCTATTAAGCTCATAGCTAAGGAACATGGAAAGAATGTGAGAAAAACTGGCTTTGTCAAGCCTTTGGGCTATACTGAGTATCAAAATAGATTCTGAGCTTCTTATAGATCCACTGTTAATGGGATGTTTTCAAAAGTTATATTACATTGATTAGCCGTTAAGCTCAAAAAGCATAGGAAAAATAAAAACATCAGTAATGATGATAAGAGTAAGCGAAAGAGAGATGAAGAAAAAAGTGACAATGAATAGGATGAGATTGTAGTCAGGCAGCCTCAAAAGCGAAAATCAAAGGTAAGCACTTGATGATTTGACATCAATTTGCATCACTGACAACTGTATTTACTTTTGTTGACAGGCGTTTGGTAAGATGTTAAGCAGCAATTTGAGCATTTCTCTTGAGAGCATCTCCAATGGAAAGAAATCAACACCTTAGATTTAGGACGCCATAAAAAAGACATGAAAAGATCCTCACAGCCTATGATTGCTGTTATTTAGCTTCAACCAATCAGCAAACTCTAAATCTCTAAGCTGAATAAAATAAAGTAGCAATACTTAGTCACTTTTCGTAATTCATTCAGACTTATGCTATGCAAACAAGCTTTCAACAAGTGTCAAACATCTAATGTACTGCTTGCAACAAACACGGTCATTTGAGACGTACAGTGGAGTTGCAGAAAATAAGATAAACTTTTAAATCTTCGCATCAAATATGTTGACAATGCGTGGCATGATTTATTCCCTTTATCTCTTTTTTTTTGTATCAACATGGCTCAAAGAACCCACTTAACTGATGCAGAAAAACGTCTTATTGCTAAATTAGGCCAGAATGGTATGAAAGCTTAGCAGATTTCAAGAGCTGCAGGTGTAAACCTGGTCAGCGTCTACACACTCTTGAGAAGACAAAAATTGCAAGGTACGACAGATCGTGTTAAAGGACCTGGAAGACCTAAAAAGAAAAAAAAACTCACTTTCAGAGATTTGAAAATTCTCAAGCAGGTCATTGTGCTCAACAGGAGAGCAACTTTAGCTGAATTGACGTCCTCTTTGCCTGTCAAGGTCCACAGGGACACCGCTCATCATGCATTGCATAGAATGTGTTACATAAGCCGAGTAGTACAGAAAAAGCCATTCTTGAATGCCTTCCACCGAAGAAGAAAGCACTAGAAAGTACAAGGACTGAATAGCAAAAGACTGGAAGAAGGTGATTTGGATTTTGCGAAAATCTATCTTATTTTTTGCAACCCCACTGTACATCTGCTTGATGATGTTGATTGACGTGAAGCTGAGTAGCTTTTTTTTTTCAAGAAGACAACTTAGGAGATGACATCAAGAGCAATCTTTGGTGGCCACAGTTAAACTATGTGTTCTTACAAACACCAGAGCTTCTTTGTCAGCGGTACTCTATTACCCAGCAATAACGGAATTGGGTATGAATGAAAAGTTGTTTGTTATTGCGATAATTTATTTGTGCCCCCCATCACTGCTCATATCAAGAAAGTACCTACAATGTAAAGGAAAGCATCTGTACTTTACTTGAGTACAATCTCAGGTTTGTGCGGCACCGAAACCCTGCAATATCGATTCCGTTATTACAAAGTAGTACTGTAAATCAAAACTTGTTGGTATATTGGTGCTTCTTCTAGCCTTCAACAAGGTGTAGTGATGAGTCTTCCTGTGTGGCATCAGCAAAAAGAAGAAAATGCACAGGATCTAACTGGAAAGAGGAAGAGCATAGGGCGTAAGGCTGATTTACGCGTAGTTTCAAGGGTAAATCGCCTCGAACTAGGCTATGATGAAGGCAGTTGCATTGAAGATGTCGAGTCCTCAAAGAACATAGGTGACTCATGTTTGAAGACAGCAAAGTGCTTAAAGGACATGCTCTTGTGCTTGCTAGATGAAGTCAAATATCATCCCAATATTGCTAGACATGTTAACATTAGATTCTGATCTCTCATTGTTGTAAAGCACAAGATGAAGCTGCTTCTCATGAACAATGCCGGTGGTTATACTTGTCGTATCAAAGAGACAAAATAACGTGAGTTTTGCAACATCCGACGGTCAGTTTTTAAAGAGTTTCATTGATATGTATGAGTTGTTGTATATTGCAAAAGTAAAAAAGAAGCAGATGTTATAAATCATGTTGTTTATTTTACTATCTTATTTTTAAATGACAATGATGGAGACACTTCGTATCATAAAAGAACCAAAGAACAAGCAGAA